>CAOLHI010006885.1:0-22465 GCA_948474755.1 Ctenosaura bakeri
GGCTGCACAGATGCAACAACTGGACCCCACACCCATCACTGTCACTTGCCCATGGGTTATGGGACTGGAGTCATCTCTCTATAATTTACATTTAGTTGTTTTCTATCACATTCATTATGGCAGAGCATGGTATGCAGGCACCAACACAAATATATTTCTGTTCTTCTTCCTCTGCCTCCTCCATGTCTCTTAAAATTCCATGTTTTTGCAAGTTGATTGCAGCTGTGGAGACCAGAGGGAAATCCCTCCCATATACAATCTATCAGATTGGCTAGACATTTTATAGATGGAAAGGCTCAGTTGCCTAAGGCAGGTTACTTGATTTGACAGACCAATAGCCTGATCCAACATAGCAAACGATCCTGTGGTTTCATGTTAATAATCAGGCTGTTTTTTGGCCCGTAGTTTTGAATCTGGCTATGCTAAGGCTCCGATACGCACTGCATTTATTTTTGTCGCCAGTGTTTTCAAATGCTCTCAGGGAGCTGCTGTTAACAAGCCCTGACAGATTTACGGTCACTAGACATACTTTGGCAAATGCTCACTTCTTTTTCTTCTTACAATTATTCACAATGATTTCTTAGAGCAAAAAAACCACTGGGGTGTTTCTGGATGTAGTGTTGGTTACTTTTAAAATCTTTTTAATTACTTATTTTAACACAAACACAAACCATCTAAGTCAAAAAAAGAGCTTTAAAATTAAACTAAAACTAAAGCATAATACTAAGCCACTAAACTTAAACACTGAACACTAACTAAATGAAACACTAAACAGTAACTTCCTAAAACACAAAAGGGCTCTGACCCCCCAAGTAAACTGTAATGAAATTAAAAAAAATAAACATATTATTCTATTACAGATTCACCAGAATTACTAGTAATTATAGCCATAGATGATTGTATCATTGGATTTCTTATTGCTCAAAAAATCCATAAATGATTTCCAATGTTTCAAAAAAAAAAATCTTCATTAGGCTTATCCTTCAAAACCCACATTATTTGGTAATTTGGACTAAGCAACTTGAATTTTCTGTTCTTCCCTGGTTACTTTTCAAATCTTAAAACAGCTTCACGCACTGACCTAGCATGTGGATGTGAGACAGGGGCACTTCTGAGGTTTAAACACATTCTCCCCACGATACAGTATGCTGCTTATGGAAAATAATCCATTAATCTGCAACAGAAACAAGGAGTACACTTATTACATTGATGGGATTGTCTATCTAGGTGTCAGGTGAACCCATTTATTCTTTGTGAAAAGTAGGGTTAGGGGGAATGTGGGAAGCTCTAGTTTGGTCCTGTTCCTCACAGAATGGTCACCATATGTAACTAAGAACCAGTGTGAACCAATTCTTAGAATACTTTTCATGTATCAGTTGTGGTCTGCAACATAGAGCACCGGAGATGTATGTCACAAAAGCATAATTTTATTTGTTATATTCAAATATTTCCAAGGAAGGGGTTGCTATGTCCCTGAGTTATTTACAGCAAGGCAAGATGGTTGATGAGAATCAAATCCCATGTCTGCCTAACTGTTGTCTACCAAGTTTTGATGCAGCCTAGGTACACTTTGTGAAAGAACCATGCAACAGTACAATGATTTTGCACTAATACTGCACTCAGTGCAAATTTTGACACCCTCTATGAAAATTGTTGACTGTCTGTATTAATGAAATCTAAGGTGGCAGCACAGAATAAGCAGAATCACTTGGTATGTAGAAAAGGGAAAGGTAGTTGTATTTTGTGTTAGTGCGGAACCTTTCTTATGACAACCAAAAGGACACAAAAATATGTGTAAGATTTCATTATTACCAGATCCCAACAGCAAGCAAGACTTAATAAACAGGGAGGGCAAAATAATACGTGATACTCTTGAGGGGCTGATCCACTCAGGTCTTAGCCAAAGCTAATCTGAGGATTTGCTGAGTCACCAACAGTTATGTACAAGTGATAAAAGGGTGCAGAAACAAGAAATAAATTCAAAGATTGCTTATACTTCCTGACATCCAATCAAAGAAGGCCTTTATCACAGATGGCCATCTGCTTGGTTCATTATGGAAGGCCTGATGTTGCTCTACAAAACATTGGTCTCTAGGCTGGAATAATATGCATGTACCACCTACTGTGAGAGCCAATGTGGTGTCATGGTGTGACCACTGGACTACAATCCTGGGCCATTTCCACACTAGGCTGTTTTAGTGCTATTATTCAACTTTCAACATCCTAAGGAATCCTGGGGTTTGCAAAGGGGCCCCTCCCTAAACTGCAAATCCCAGGATTCCACAAGATGTTGAAAGTAGAATAATAGCACTATAACAGTCTAGTGCGGAAATGGCCCTGGAGAGCACGATTCACTTCCCTGCTCAGCCATGGAAACATACTGGGTGACCTTGGGTGCATCACACACTCTTATCCCCTGAAAACCCAATGATAGGTTCACCTTAGAGTCAGAGACTACTTGAAGGCAGACAACAACTACCACCTACAGTGAAACTGATTGATTGATTGATTGATTGATTGATATGATGATTGATTGATTACATTTTTATGTCCCCTCCCATATCAAAAGATTCCAGGGCAGCATATAAGAAAATCAATTTCTACAATTGAAAACAATTAAATATTTTAAAAGGGCAAAAGATCATGTAAACAATAAAAAATTACTAACAGATGACAATTTAAAATAAGTAAGAGCAGCTTAAAACCACATACATCTATGAATCAGGAAAAATCATCAGATTTTACTCCCCTAAAGGTTTTAATTTAAAAAGCCATGTTTTTAGTAGGCTCTGGGATAAATCCCATGTAATGTAGTGCCAATTGAGCTTCCAAGGGGAAGGCATTCCATGTCTATATTACCACTGCATATCTCCCCTCTTCTAGAATCTAGGTGAAAATTTTCAGAAGAGGGAGGAATAAATCAACTTTCCCTACAAAACCAGGGCCCCTGCTATCCATCAAGGGAGAAGTTGTTTATTAGATTTTCTGAGATAGAAAAATATATTTATCAGTAGGATAAGGTAGCTTGGCATAGTTCAGGCAGCTATAGGATTGTTGACATGAGAAGTTATAATTGCTTGGTACCAGTTATCTTGGGTTAGAAGCCTGCTTTCACAACTACATTGTAGGGTTCACTGCTGTCAAGTTGACTTCAACCTATGGTGGCCCTCTGAATGAGAGATCTCCAACTCACCCTGTTACCAACAGCCCTGCTCAGGTCTTGCAGGCTCAGAGCCATAGCTTCATTTATTGAGTCTATCCATCTGTAATGCAATCTTCCTCTTTCCTATTGCCTTCCGCCTTCCCAAGCATTATTGTCTTTTCTAATGAGTCATGTCTTCTCATGATATGGCAAAAGTACAACAGCCTTACAGTCATCTTGAGGCTGGAGGGTGGAGGGTTCAGGCCTGATTTGCTCTAAGACACATTTATTTGTCTTTTTACCTGGGGTATCCATAGAGCTCTTCTCTATGAAACTCCGTTTCAAAGGAGTTGATACATTTCACAGATGAAAAGGTGGATTCATGTGACCAAGCAACATGCAAGTGTGATCAAGAAAGGAAAACTTATGGAGGAAGAACAAACAAACTAGGAGATGCTGCAGAAGTTTGCCTTTGCCTGAGCCTACTGGGAAGAGCAAGATTCTGCCCTTTCCTCTGCTCTTCTGTGCCCCCTGCTGAGTTGACTGCAAACTACTTTTGCATTTTGAACTCAGTTTGAAGCAATTGAGGTAAACTGAGGAGAAATAAAGTGGGGCAAGATGAGAAAATAGGACGTTTTAACAGCAACTGGAAAAGTGGTGTGACAAGAGAATTAATTGGGATTGTCCCTGCAAAACTTGTATACTTGGAAGGTATGTATCTAAGAAGTTTGGATGTGCTCCTGGACTCAGAATCTAGATGCTCAGGTTTTGGTGGTGGCTAGAAGTATATTTCAACAATTACAACTAATTTTTACACACATTCCTTGGAACATCTTATTTGGCCACAGTAACATATGCCTTACTTTCATCCCGTTTGAATTATGTAACATACTCTGCATAGGTCTGCCTTGAAGAATGTTCAGAATCTTCAGATGGTTCATAGACCTATAGCTATATTGCTAATGGGGCTGGCCACAGAGAGAATATTCCTCCATTGGCAGCCAGTCCATTTCTGGGCACAATTCAAAGTGCTAGTTAAGACCTATAAAAGCCCTACACAGCTCAGGTTCAGGATATCTGAAGGACTGTATCTTCCCATACAAACCTGCCTGAGTTCTAAGGTCTTTGGGGTTAGTACTTCTCTCAATACCTCCATCTTCACAGGCCCTTTTAGTGGGAACATGGGAGAGGGCTTTCTTTTGGAATACACCTACACACAGAACTCCCTTCCTAGGGATGCTTGGTTAGTTCTCCTTCACCGTCCTTTCACTGTCAAGTGAAGACTTTTCTATTTCAGCAGATCTTTGGGAACTGATTGTTTTCTATAATGGCTTTTCTGTGTTAGGCTTGTATTATTTTTAATTTATATTTTTACACTTGATATAATTTTACCCTATAGACAGTATAGTATTATTAAATTTTAACTTTTTGTTAAGTGCACGTGGGTTTACTTGTATCTCTTTTATTCTGTAGGCTACCTTGAGTCCCACTCTTGGGGAAAATGTGGGTTGTAAGTAGATTGACTAAGAGACGAAGTGGAGGGGAGAACAATAGTCACTTCTACCATGAGATTTTTCTGCTGTTGGGTGGGAGACAGAAAAGAGGCTCCAAGTTTCCACAACAGTGTAGCACACAACAGCAGTTCTGAATATGAGGGGGATTGGCACAGTCATGGGGGAGAGAGGCAGAAATACTATTCTCATGAACTTGTAAGCAGAACAGTGAGCATGAATTTGAGCCTAGTAGTTCTTTAAGAGAGAGCCAGAGCAACACGTCCATCATTAAACAGCAGCAGTTCTGCAGTAATTGCCACACTCACAGTAAAGCTAGGGGGCCTCATGGACAGGTACCAGTGGGTAGTCAGTACCCTCTGTCTCTGTTATGTTTGTACCAGCTGAGCAATGCCAATAACTAGAGTAAGCAGGAGAGGGAGAGATTTACCTAACAACCTCAGCACAGCCAAGGTCACTGCAAAAAGCAGTGCACTTCAGGAGGGCAAACAACAAGTGAAGGTTTGAATCCACATCTCAGTGTGTGAGGTAGCAGCAATTGATATGAGTGAGTGGTAGCTGATGTCCAGGTTCTACTGTTTTATTACTTCCTCAAGAAACCAGGATGGAAGTGACACAGGAATGAAGTGGTTTGGGATAGGCAAATAGTCTTCCATTTTAAAACAAGAACAACATTTGCATGATGCAAATAGCAGAAAATAAAGATCCCTGGGAAATAAAGATTCTTGACATCACAGTAATGTAGCTTGGCCAATTCCTTCTTGACAATTATTGCCAAAAAGAGTAAAGTTAGTTCTAAATGGGAAAAAAATGTTTGCATATTCCACAGTGTGATCACCTGCATAAAAATCTGCAGAATGCAGCTGGTTGCTCCTGGGTCAATGCTACAACTGCCTAGGATTGTTACCACAGCCTAAAATGGAATACAACATAAAGAGAGAGAGAGAATGTGAGAGAGGGACTGGTTAAAGCACTAACCTTGTTGGATTAAGTACCAGTCTGAGCTTTTGGACTCTGACCAGGAGATGGGCTTGAGACTATGTAGAGGTATAGTAATCCTCCATTCTAAGGCCATTTCCACAATACATAGTTATGGTGCTATTATTCCACTTTCAACATCCTGTGGAATTCTGGGGTTTGTAGTTTACTGAGGCCAAAGAGCTCTTTGGCTGAGAATTCTGAATGCTCCTCCCTAAACTGCAAACCCTAGGATCCACAGGATATTGAAAGTGGAATAATACCACTATAACAGTGTAGGGCAGAAATCGCCTGTGTGAAACACTGTTGAGCTGCCGCTATTCAGTGAAGTCAGCATGAAGCTAGATAGACCAATTGTCTGACTCACTATAACATAGATTGATGTGTTCCTAATATTCACTTTGTTTATAGGAAAGAATGCACTTAAGTGTGTGATTGGATGAGGGTTTTTCTGCTTTTCTGCCCTCACGAAACTAATGAAATTATAGTGGGTCTTGTAGAGCTCATCCAGACATTGTGAATTGATACTTTAAATTAAGACTTTTCAAAGAAATGTGACATTTAACTGGTATCCCAATCTCAAACATGTATTCTTGAATATAAGTCTCACTGATTTCTATTGGGTACAACCATCTACTGATGGGGAAAGATCTCAGAATCGCACTTTGAAAACAGATGTATTTATGATCCAAATTTGCAAGGCAACCTACATTATTTGAAAAAAAATGTACTGGCAAGAATCAATTCAGTTTCTAAGCATCACTAGCTAGAGCCTCTGCTGTTCACTCTCCTCAGTTAGAAAATGCAAGAAGCCAAGTTTAAAGTGTTTGCAAGCTAAAAAGAGAGTTAGAGAAGAAACCAAGTGGGACTGAGGGAATAAAGAATGCAGTCACCAAGTAGGATGAGGGGAGAAGGAAGATCTGTTTCCTGATGTCTTTGGCAACCAACCCACAAAGTCCATTTTTTAAAGACACCAGTGGCTACTGGGAACCTAGTGCAACTGGATATAAAACAAGAATGATCACAATTATGGTGATGAAGACAATGACAATGATATGCTAAGAGCTGAGAACCAGAGCATTCCAACATCATTCAGAAGCCTATAAATAGAAATGCATTCCCAGAACTAATACTTCTAGTGTCCCTTCAGGTTTCATATTGTACTTAATTTTTCTGCAGGTATCAACTGTGAGCTGGAAATTGACGAGTGTTTGTCACAGCCTTGTCTGAATGGAGGAACCTGTCATGATAATCTGGGGGGCTATTACTGTTCCTGTCCACTTGGCTTTCTCGGTGATCTCTGTGCCGTCAACATTGATGAATGTGCAAGTCAACCATGCCTCAATGGGGGGCAATGTATAGATGATATCAATGGGTATGTACTCCCAGTGTTGGAAAAGAGTTGACAACAGGTGACAAGCACTTGTTACCTTTAAACTAATAGGCAGGAATCACCTCTAGGCCAAGCTAACTGAAAATACAAATTTCTTGCTTCTGTTTACTAACTGGATATTCAGCCACTAATTCCTGCCAGAACATAAGGTTATATTTAGAAACGTACCTGAAATGCAATCTTATTCTCAGCCAAAGATGAGAAATTATGATTTTTCTTTAAAACACGTACCTTCCACTGATGGTCAAACAAAGCATTCTGGAGGTAGCTCTGATGTTTATGAAGAGCAGCTTTCCTCAGGAGCATTCAAAATAGAGGATAATGAACAGTTACAGAGTGGAATGAAACATTTGATTCTTTACCTATGTATTTTCATGAGAATGTCTAAAGAGAGAAACAATATGTACAACTGTATCTGCACAGACAGGTGGCAGTGCCTACTGCCAAGATGCACACCCATGTGCACAGACTAGGGATGCATCTCAGCATTAGGGTCTCTCTTCAGACATTCTAATGCACAGATAAAGTGAGGGTGTGGAGCCCTCAATTGCACTCTCACACACATGTCCCCTATCTTCTTTATAACACCCAACTAATCTTACATCATCCAGAGCAAGATGGTGAACCATCAGGCCCTCCAGCTACTTTGGCTGACCACGCCTAGCATGTCCAGTAGTAGTAACGGACTGTGGGAATTATCGAGCAAAACAATGGGACAAATGTTCCCTGCCTCCAACATAGAGAGAACAGAAAGTGTAGCCTATGCTTTGCATCCTCAGTGCCCCTTGTTTTAATGTTCAGAGTTGAAGTTTTGGATCATGCTCTATGTGTGCATGTGCATGTGTGTGCATATGTGCCTTCAAGTCATTTGTTAACTTATGCAATCCTGTGAATTTCACAGGGATTTTCTTAGGCAAGGGATATTCAGAGCTGGTTTTGTCAGTTTTTCCCTCTGAAATATAGCCTATAGTACCTGATATTCATAGGTGGTCTCCCATCCAAGTACTAACCAGGACTGACCTTGTTTAGCTTCCAAGATCAGACAGGATCTGGTCCCTTTAGGATATTTACCACCACCCCAATCTACCATGGACAAGTGTGCATTCTACTCCATCAATTTGCAAGGGATATAGAGGGTCTCTCCAAGTGTTGTAGGACAAATGGAGTCCTTGTCTTCTTAATGCTTGCAGTTGAGAAGTTAGCCTTATGATTTCTTCCAGAGTGGTGACTGGTGGTGGCCATCCATTTATTTATCTGGTCACTTCCTATTTATATTTTCAGGACCTCATACCGTATAGGACTTACATGATCCAACCCAGACCTTGGGAAAGTTACCTTTCCAGACAACAAATTCCAAGAGATTCTTAGAGTTGGGGCATTATAGGAGCTGTGATTTTTTTAAAAAAGCTTTCCAAGATCTGATCTAAACTCCTTGAACAAAACATGTCTTCAGTCAGAAGAATCAGAAGCTCATTAGATTGGTCAGCATGGTGGGAGAGATTTTCTCTAGCTTGTTTGGTAAAGACACATGGTAGATTGTGGCACCCATTCAGCTGAACTGGGGTGGGGGGAATCCTAGTTCTTCAGACTAGGATCCCCCTAGCAGTTCATCTAGGATTTGTGCTCCAATTCCAAGTATTCCTATTTAGAAGTAAATCCCACTGGTTTCAAGTTTATGCTGTAGTGAAGTTCAGATTGTACTAAGGTGGCACAAACTTCTGTGAACCACGGAAATGCTTCATTAAAAGTGCAGAGACAAAAGAGGAGAAAGATTTGCATAAAAACTGTACATTCTCTTTTGTATGCATAGATGCAAATGTGCAGGTAATTATTGTACTTTACATAGAAATAACAATATTTCTGTTTGACAAAGAGACTATGGCTGAGTCGCTTGTGATCCTGTTCTGTTTGCTGTCCAAATGTTCCTTGTCAAAGGACAACTTCATGGCCTCTGCTGTACGTTCTTTATAGTTTATCTTGAACCTGACATTGGTTGAACAGCTCTTCAAACACAGGACCTTCCTTTGTTAAAAAAAAAAAAAAAAAGTGGGATGGATACCCCTTCAACTGTAAAGTATTTTAGTAGGGGAAACTGGAACTGGATATGGACTTGACCCTTTTTACACTACCTGTTTCCAAATCCTACACCCATAGCTTTGCAAGTTTGAGATAAAGAATAAATATTTGAAATTCCATGTGATGTGCATTTCAAAATCCATATGGCTGGGCTCTGAGGAGGAACACAGTAGTGGAATAATATCAGCTGAGAAAGACGGTTAAGCATGTCATCTTTCCACCTCTCTCCTTTTTTGCCTCTAGATGCTGATATTCCCCTAATAGAAAAGACTATTTTGATTCCAAAAACAGCTGATGGTCAACCTTTATACATGCCTTGCACGTAATGTATAGTGTGGGCATCTTTGAATCAGCATATGAGGCTTTTGCTTAAGATGTTCTGCCGAGATATCGAAATGTTATAGAAATACTAACACAAAATCCAAAATTGATAGTCAGAAAATACCTGGGTTAGGACCAGCCAAATAGGAACAAAAGAGCAGGCAAGCTCTCAAAACTGTCAGGTCTCTTTATCAAGCAAGATGTTACAAAAAACAAGTTAGGTGGGATATAGAGGGGAAAGAAGGAAAATAATAGCTGGCTTGATATCAAAGCCATGAGATTTGCATGGTCAAAGTCAAGATAGAGTGGAGACGTGAGGCAAATTTAAATGGTTTAGACTCTACTAGGAGTCATGTAGATTTCCATTCACCCCAGGGCTGTTGGAAAAAAGAATCCCACAGTGGCTGGTTTTCTCGTTGTTGTTGTTGTTTTTTTTTAAATCAAGTTCTTGTTAGACTAAGGTTACCTGGTCAAATAATGGACAGGATTCTCATCCTTTGCAAAATAGAGACTTTCAGCAGGTGCTACTTGTGTGACATTATCTCTATGCCTTACGTCACTTGGCAACTTCATGTTAGGCAAGGAACCCTAACAATATGATCTGGCTGTCAGTGTCAATGGAGTGTTTTCATACTGGGTAGCATTTAGTCAATGTGAGATCCCTGTTTGTAATCTGAAATGATCAAGTTGAAAGTCCCAGGCACAAGTTTACCTCTTCAAGTGAATGGATCCAGAGTCTTCTCAAGAGAGTTGTTTAAAGCAGAAAGTCTTTCAGCCCATAACAAGAAGAATCTACAGCAAAATGCTGAAGGGGAGTACTAGTGATTAGGATTCAGAAACACCCTTATCTCTCACCTCCACTTCCCCCATCAGTATCCTATTGGACTTTGTCCCCTCATGATTCTCCTTTTATTTTTATTCTTTTTTTATTCTTTGAAATGTTTGCTCTCCTCCCTGCCTCCAAAAAAAACAAAAAACAAACAAACTGGGGAAACCTCTTTATGTGTGGGTGATGACATTTTGGCTATATATATAGCTTGAACAGTGAAAATAAAATGATGTGAATCATTGCATTCTCCTATCACAACAGAACAGATGTCAGACTGAGGCAGAATCCCCTATTCTGCCTGAACAATAACCATTATTTATGCTGCTGCCAAGGCTATGCCAATAAAGCTGTCCATTGAATGAATTTGTTCTGATTATAGGCTCAGGTTTTGTGCACTCCTTAGATAAAGCAAAGAGCAGACTTTATGGCATCGTTTTGCAGAGGCCACTTTCAGGACAATTTTGAGTTGTATTTTCTGTCTTAAAATGGATTAGGGGAGAGTGACTAAATTTGTGGGCTATTGCTGTTATTGTGATCCTTCAAATTATTTCTGACTTATTGTGACCTTAAGGCAAACCTATTATGAAGTTTGAGAGTCAGTTTGCCATTGCCTTCCTGGAAGGCTGAAAGAGGGTGGCTTGCCCAAGATCATCCAATGGGTTTCCATGACCAACTGTGGTCTCCCAGAGTCCTAGTCCAACACTTAAACCACTATATGATACTGGCTCTCCAATTTCAGGGTGGATGAGTAAAAGTTCAACTGCATTTGTGTGTAAAAATGAATCTGAGAAAGGAAAGTTGAGATCTGTATGTGCCCATTTCAAACTTTAGAGGACCATCAAATTTGGAGCAAAACTTCATGTTAGGTCCAGAGATTTCAGAAAAGGGGGCTGACCTCACATGAGTAAAATCTGTCTGTCTGTCTATCTATATTGGGAAAGGACTGTGTCTCTGTAACAGAACACAGGCTCTACATATCAGGTTTGATACTCAGCACCTTTAGGAAAAACTTGGAAAGATTCCTGTCAGAAACTCTGGAAAATCACTTCCAATCAGGGTAGGCAATACTGAGAAAGATAGACCAGGTGGTCTGGGTTAGTATGGGGCAACTTCCTAATGAAGAAAAGAATTCAGAGGAGCATATGCAATGACAATGTGAAAAGTTGCCCAGTAGAAAACGTTTTGGAAGAAAGAAAATCAGAGGCTTTTGAAACGCGTCAGATAAGAATATCTTAAGGAAAACTTGGAGATAAATGCAGCAATATTCAATTGCATTGGCAACAGAAAGTAACTCTTTTTCAGATACTGCCAATGTATAACACATAAAGAGAGTGCAGGAAGGGAAAGTGAAAGGCAGCAAAGGTAGGGGAGGAGAAAGAGAACAGGATGCTGCATTCATTTTTACTCTTTCTACACTCACTACTAAGTTGTACCCCCCTTCACACACAAATTACACCCTCAGAAATCTGGCCATCAACAGAAGAAAATGTTCCTTACCCCTACATTAAACCACTTCCAGAGAGCCCCTCTGTATATATTTAGCATAAATGTTCTAGTAAACACAGATTATACTTAGATCAGTGCTTCTTCTCACATATTCCTTATCTATAGATTACAAACACCCAAAGAGTTAAGGGCCAATGCAAAGTAGAGAGAAGAGGCAGCCAAGTATGGAAGTGTCCTTATTAATCACTGTAGGAAAAAGTCAATAGTTTAAAGGAAAAGACAGAGGACGGCCTAGATGCAACACCTGTGGATCTAAAAAGATTGTATAAGACAGAGAAAGATGCCAGGTTGCTAAAGATTCTAGTTTTGAAACGTAAGTGTGATGTCACTTTTTATTTTAATTGAAATGCAGATACATCTGCAGCTGTACAGACAGTGGATATATGGGCCTGCACTGTGAAATGTTAATTCCTTTCTGCTGGTCAAACCCATGTTATAACAATGCAACCTGTGAGGATGCAGCGGAGAGTTACATATGCCACTGCTGGTCAGGTAAGCTCTGCATTTTCTCACAAGCACCCATCTCTGACTTTGCTCTACATTTTGGAAAAAAAAGTTTTTAAAAATATATGTGCCATAACTGCTAAAAATCTAGACCTAAATATTTTGAATATCTGCCCTTTATAAATTATACAAATGAAAACAATTTTCATATGTCAACTTGGTATGCTCATTCCCTTTCCATGCAGGCATCTGAAGCTTTATTGCTGTTCACTAGGGGTCTTACCTAATTCCACTCCAGACATATCACAGGGTAATAATAACACACTTGAAAAATCATCATCTCCACAATAATGTGCCTTTTCATCCTAGGATATAGCACTTTTTAGCACTGTTGTTACAGAATTCCCACAGAGGTAAAATCAAGAAGTCAGGAATTTTACAATAATGCCACCTCAAGAATTTTAAGCACTGTCAGTTTGAGCAGGGTTGGTTGGTTTGCTTTGGACAAAATAAGGCATTGCACTTCAAGAACAGAATAGACATCATGGAGTTTCTAGTTCCTGCTCTACCCAGTTTATGACCAAAATAAAAGGAGGTGGTTGAGGAAGGGAAGAAGGCTAACCATCATATTTGTAAGTAGCTTGGGCTTGTTTAGGGTGATTTTTCAGACCATATATTAATCCCCCCAAAACTAAATTGGGGGTCTGAAGGAGTGTCGGGTTGCTTTGGGCCCCCCAAAAAGGACTACATACAGCATGAATGCAGCACTTTCTTCAATTTCTTGTCTTACTTCATCCTTCTGCATTCCTAAAATTAGCACTGTGTTTGGTGAGATACTGTGTTGTTTTTAATGCTGATAATGACAATGTTTCCTACAGTTAATGTTTTAATATTCTTCCAAATAATGATGTTTCCTACCATCTTTTCTTTTCAATAACACAGGCTTTACAGGTTCACACTGTGAAGTCGATATAAATGAGTGTAACAGTAATCCGTGCCACCATGGGAGTGAATGTGTGGAATTGTCATGGTCAAACTGGTATGGAACTATTCCAGAACTACCCTCAGAGTTCAGCTACCAAACAGCATCAGGTTATGTGTGTCACTGTCCTTCAGGATTCACAGGTAACATAGCCTCCAGAGCTTTTGACTTGATTTTCTAATTAAGAATTACAGTCCAAAGGGTCCCCCTGCTGGACACAATCTGAAATAGATATTAAGGGCTGTTTCATAAGCAATGAACTATTCATAAGCAATGCATAGTTCCATAGTCAACTCCATGCACAGAAACCATGAGTAGACTGCAAATAGGAATGTCACCATTTGCAATAAATATGCCTTTCTGGGTTTGGTTAAAGCATATACACAATGCTAAATTACTAAGTTTCCTGTGCAAACTGTAGGAAATCAGTTTGGGAAACAGTGGCCTATCAATCAGTACCAGTGATGTGGTTTTTACAGAAATTTATAATGCCCCATATGAATGTGGATATGATTTAACACGTTTATTTGATGTGGGCCTGCTTTGCTAAGATCTGGAGAGAGAAAGCAGAGAAATTTATTCTGATGTCTCGACAGCCCTACTTAAAGCTGACATCCTCAAGCTTCCCACAAGATTCCCACAGTGCTTTGAAATACATCTCCCACAATCACCTACCATTGGTCAGGCTGAGTGGGACTGATGGGAGCTATAAGCCAACACATCTGAAAGACCCAGCCCTAGATTAGAACCATATCCTCTCAACTTAAGAGGAAGGCAATGGCAAACTTCTGAATAAATATTACCAATAAAAGCCTGTAGTAGGATCATCATAAATCAGAGTTGACTTGATCAATACACATAACAATATGCTCTGTTTGAACACTGTGATTAAATTTAAGCTTATAGACCTTTACATCAGGTTAGTTTCCTTGTTTTGTCTAATATCTGGTCTGAGGAAGAAGTGTAACAAGCTCAGAAGCTTGCTCACCCTTTTGTGACGTTTTGGTTGGTATCCTTAGTCCTTGTGTACCAGGACAAGACAGTTCAGTCCCCTACAGTAGGGATGGGAATAATGTGGCACAGCTAAAAGTAAGGAATGCTGCAAGCTGTTATTCAAGAGCATCTGGTGGTAAAGATTTGAAAGATTTAACTGTCAGGGGATGGATGGGCACTTTTTGAAAAACTGAAATTCAGAATAAAAAAACCACATGTACACATAGACATATTTCAGACGATTTGGTGGCCACTCATTTTATTTGCTTACAAAGACATATTCCTTCACTACCCTTCATCCTAACTTAAATGCTTGAAAAATCTATTTTGATAATTTCAAAAGGACTCAATGTATTTAAAAGCTATGTCCCAGATAAGATGGCTTTATGTTTTTCAATCTGTCTTTATCGCTCATCTTCTCTTATTTTGTTACTCTCCTTGTTCAGATACTTTATTACTATTATTAATTTATATGTCAATTTAACATTTTCCATATAAGTACAGCAAAACTAAAAAAATTTAAAAAATCTGGAGGGCCACATAATTTCCACTCCTGCCATAGAGTCATACATGGTTGAAAAATCCACACAAAATTAATCGGCCTACAGCGTAGGCATTCTACACCATTGTCACCTGAAGAATGGCAAACAGTGTCCCCAAGTTCCAATCATTTGGCATATACAGACAAACAACAACAACTACTACAATCATGATCAACAACAACAGGGACAAAAATTGTCTTAATGACTGATTTTTGCCACTGAGATACTTTTTTTTTTAAACCCAGCCAATGTAACATATGGGATGCAAAATGTCCCAATCATCCAACTATGAGGATGAGACACAGAACATAATCTGTTTTGTTAGTAAGTTGGTCTTATTTGGAGAGATGTTGAGAGTTTTCAGGAGGTTTAAGAAATATAAGACCATGCTAATCTTTCTCCTAACCTCAATACTTCCTCAGATTTCTCTACTTTATTGAAAGTTCTAAATTAGGCTATACATCATTTCAAGAAAGATGCGTTTCATGTGTTTCTCATCACGGCGTAAAACACACAGCATCATGTATGCAATGAAAGACTAGATGACAATGACAAGGCATGTTTGTGTTTCAGACGTTTAAGAAAGACATCACACCCATAGTTACTTTTTAACTAAACTGTTCCTTACCCCCAAGGCATGCTTAGTATTACATTTTGCAATAGGTCATTGTTTGATTATTTGCTTTGCACACAGATGGTCCCAGTTTCAATCCCCAGCATCTCCAGGTAGGGCTGGAAAAGACAATTTTCTGAAACCCTAAAGAGCTTCTACCAGTTAAGGCAGATAATACTGAGCTAGATGAGCCAGTAATATGACTTGGTATAAAATGGTTTCCTGTGTTCAAAGATCCAGTGGAGGACTAAGTATGTGGTGGATTTCAAAGCTGAGCTTGCGTTAGGTCAGCAGTTTTAAAATTTTCTTCCTTCAGAGAACCCATCCAAATCAACTTGCCTGCTAAGGATTTTCCAAATATCTATTATGGAGCCTCTGTGCTATACAACAAGATTCATGGAAATGTAAGCTAATCCAGGTTGCTGATTAGGCCTTTGGGGTTTTACTGTTACCCTGCATGAATTAAAAGCACACCATACAATTCAGCAGACTCCATTGGGTACACATTTCAGTAGAAGATTAAGAAAAGTGACTAAAATGTCTTCCAAGTTGTAAGCACTTTCTGATCTTCTCACTGAGAAATTTCCAGGATACTCCTGCGCCTTCCAAACAGAAGTACCGTAACTATAGATCTGAGGTCAATCCTTAGCAGTGTGCTTTCTTATATATTGGGAAGCTCCAGGGCACATGCTTATCTGGTGGCACAAAGTTGCAGTTGTGAACTGCTACAGTTTTCCACACGGGCCCTAATGTAGTATCACTCTTGTCCATTGTGAAAAACTAACATAGTGTGTGAGAGAGTGGAAAGCACAAGTATCAGCACCAGAGCTTGTGAGGGCTGACAAAGAACACAGTTGGAAAAGCATTGGTAATGGTAAGTTTCTGTTAGATGTAAAACATTATAATCTCCTGGCTCCTTATTGGTCTGATTTCACTGAGCACTATGGGATATTTTGCATACTGTTCCCTTTCCTATTCTTTTCCTTCCCTGTGTATCTGTATTTGTGTAATGGGGCAGGAGACAATTGCCTTCTTCATTTCATTGAAAATCATCCTTTAAAGACAGTTTTCCTAGTAATGAATGTTATCAATTTCTTCTCAGTTGCTGACTGTGTCAAAATAAACAATACTAAAAATCAGCACAATGATGGACCAATAAAACATCATAGTGGTAGTATTAGTAATCTCTTCCCATTACAGGGAGATACACAAACTTTGTTTAATGTCACACCAACAAGAGATAATGAAACCCAAGGGTGATTAGAGAGTGCTGTAATTCATTTGACAGTTAACTGAGTGAATGGGTCCATGGGTTCATGAACAGCCAGTTTTCACCTCCAGCAATAAGAGGGTGTTCATGAGTTTATTTCCTAACAGTCCTTCCAAGGTCACTGAATAGGACACAGAGACACTTTGTTCAATATATTGGTCAACATTGATGATTCATCTGAAGGTTTGTTGCCCTTCTAGATAAAACTGTCTCAGGGCTGATTCACATCTAACAAAAGAAGGTTAGAGGAATTAGTTGTGGTTGACTTTTGAGCCAGCTGAGAGGTATTAAAGTTGGGGATCCGGCTATCACACGAGTAAAATTACAACTTCATTGATTCTTCTCAGATATGCTCAACCCACATTCTATCTATATTAATTTCTTCTTGTGAATTAGCCTCTCTAGAGGATTACTGAACGAAGAACTGAGCATATAGCTCAAATCCCAGATCTTGTACCCTGACTCTATAGTAGTTACAGCTTTTAAAGATGTACACAAAGATGATGAGATCATGTGGGCAGCAGACTTATACCAGTATCCATTGAGTCAGTTAATAAGGTTGGGGCTTTTTGCAATACACACTTATGGTGCAATGGTTCCAGTTTAACTGCTGTGATAATGTCCTGTGGAATCCTGGGGTTTGTCGTTTGGTGAGGCACTAGAAATCTCTGACTGAGGATTCTAAAGGCCCATCCCTAAAGTGCAAATCCCACAATTCAATAGGATGTTGCAATGGCTATAACAGTGCTATAATTGCATAATATGAAAGGACCTTGACCATATGAGAGCCCTATATAATCAAGCAACAAGGCCTGACTGAAAGATGTTCCATGCGGCTAGCTTTTGGATAGGGTCAAGGGACAGGCCTGTATCCAGAATACTGAAAGGGAATGTTGCTGAAGTCCAAATTTCAGTGCTGGGCATAATAAGCCTTCAATTCAGGCAAGGATGGAAGTAATTTGGTGCCCATTCTGAAGCCTTTTGCTGCCTGGTTATGTGGTAAGGAAGCGAGGCTTTTAGGCAAAGGGTTTTTTTGGACCACAGTGATCTTATGTGAAAACCCTTATCATCCACAGTGAGAAAAAAAATGTTGGAATTATTTTATATTGTTCACAGCCCATGTACTCATTGCCTGCAGGCCCCATTAGGGGGTGGACTTTTCATAAGGAAAGATTCTGCCAGCTCTCTTTCTCTTCCACCTCCACCATCACTATTTATCTTGGCATCCTGAATCCCCAAAGGGAATCCTTCAGCATCTTTAGTCATTTTCAACTACAGTGAGCCAGCAAAGAAGAGGATAATGTCATGGCACTTGAATCATATGTGCATTAATTTCTTGGCTTAAAAAAACACAAAACCGGTGATTTTATCACTGAGAGGCAGCAAGCCAAGCAACAGCCAAGCTGGAAGCATATAGAGTACAGAAATATAGCTTCTTAAATATCAGGCAATAACACTCTGTTGTTCAAATAAAATGTAGCTATGCAGGCAACTTGATCTAAGAGGATTATTAGATTTTAATTTCAAAATCTAAGGGACCTGGTACAGTCAGACTAGTAATTCCTAAGCTATCTGCCATGGGAGAACTACTAGTGGGCCATGATAAATCAATCAACCAAAGTGTTCTGTAAGCACAAAATATCCAGAGGTGTTCCATTGTTTTGCCCCCCAACCAAAATTCAGAATCAGAAGAGGATGAACTGACCAAGCATGGGACTGCTGTATGACTCATTGACAAACTGGACCATGTTATTTACAGTGAACTTGAGGGTACTAGTCAGGATCCTTGCTGACATAGAATCATAGAAATGTAGAGTTGGAAGAGACCCCGGGGGCCATCCAGTCCAACCCCCTGCATGCAGGAACAACCTCAAAGCACTCCCAACAGATGGCCATCTAGCCTTTGCTTAAAAACCTCCAAGGAAGGAGACTCCACTACACTCTGAGGCAGCATATTCCACTGCCAGACAGCCCTGACTGTCAGGGAGTTCTTCCTGAGGTTCAGGTGGAATCTCCTTTCCTGCATTTTGAATCCATTGCTCATTGTCCTGGTCTCTGGAGCAGCAGAAAACAAGCCCTCTCCTTCCTCTACATGGCATCCCTTCAAGTCTTTCCTTCAAGTTTGATTTGCCTGAGGTATCAAGCGATTACTGTTCTACAACACTTGCCCAGTAGCAGAGCCAGACACAACACAGAAGTGGGGAGAAGTGTTGGAATTTGAGCTAGGAGATTGGCTTTTGATGGCTTTACAACTTCCAGTAGAAGATCAGAGCTTTGGAGGAAAAGAGCAGAGAAACAACTCATGAGGCCTCAATCCATGAACAGCTTTTGTCAAGGCAAGTTGCTCACCTGGAGCTTTCCGTGGTGCTGCAAATACCAGCCTTGCCCTGTGGGCAGCAGTTATGGATGAGTCAGAGCACCCATCATATCTTCTTGTGAGGTTTGGCTTTATTGTCTTTCCTTTCAGGCTCCACTGGCACCACATAATTGCTTTGAATGAAGAGATGCAGGAAAACTATCTGGCTACAGTGACACCTGTCTATTGCATGCATTTCTATATGAAACATTGTTCCAGACCTTCCTTCTTTCAATTAACAGCCACATCTAGATCAGTGGCTCAAGTACAGACACAGCAGGTGCACTCCTCTGAGAGCACGTCTTACTGTAAAAGTGTGTCAGGTATAAGGATGAAGCATGCTTCTGAAATTGTACCTAAGGAAAAAAGTGTGCTTTATTTTTCAGAATGTGAATAATCGCAAGCTAGGTGGGTCATCAGTTCTACACAACTTGCTAGAAATCTCTGGTGTATTTTGTTTTCTCGTTGAAAGGAACTTCTTATAGAGCCAGACCACATGCAATCTTCCAGCTGGTCTAGGTTGCAGAATTAATAATGTGTGTGTCCTGACTGCTACACTGATAGCATTCCACAATGGAATTCCACTCACTTTCCAAAATACAGCTTTCTTCATTGTGACATCATATTTGTCATGTTTGTGTTCCACTCCTTCCTCTCAAGAGCTCACAGCATATAGTTGGCCCTCAATATCCACCGATTCATATTGATGGATTCAGCTAACCACAGCTTGAAAACATCCCAGAAAAAAAATCCCTAAAGCAAAGTTTGATTCTGCCATTTTATATAAGGGACGCTATTTTACTACACCATTGTATATAATGGGACTTGATCATCCACAAATTTTGGTATCCATGTGTGTGTGTATGTGTGGTCCCAGAACCAAACCTAGCAGATACCAAGGAGCCACTGAATCTCACACCAACCCTGTGAAATAGAGAACCCAGATAAATAATGATAAGCCTCTAGATTCCTTAATGAACTCCATGGGACTGTACCAAGGAAATCTAGGCTCAAATCCACTCACACACAAAGCTCACTGGAGGACTCATTAAACTTCATTCCAACCTTTCTCTCAAGGCCACTATAGAGTTAGAAACAATGGAAACCCATTTGATCAATGGACATGTCAAGATCATGAAGAATAGACTGAATTAAATACACAGTTCTAGCTCAGAACTGTGAATATCTGGGAAGGGACAAATTATTCACTGCATTTATTTGCCATCTCCTTTCTTCCACGGGCTCATGCAAGTCCCAACGGACTGATGCTGGAGGGGAACCCAACAGACTGATACTGATGGCTGGTGGTGAATGTTGGTTCCTGCAGACTGACATTAAAGAGCCATAGGCTATCTCAGTATGAAATCCCTATCAGCTGTCTTGACTTAGGGGGAGCAGGAGAGGATAAAGACAGCCAAACCTATATGTCCTTTGGTGACCCCAAAGGCAAATATTAGAAAAAAACAAGCATCCAGAGTTGTGACTCCATTGATCATGCAAAACCTTGAAATTCAAATTCCCCCTTTTGGGGGGCAAAGCCTTCATATCTGCTCTGTCTGTCTTGCAGAGCAATCCTGCAATCACTGACAAAATGAGATCAGGCCTCTCAGCTGCATTGTGTTTTTTTTAAAATGGCCTGCTGTAAGGCATTTCGCTAAAGAGATCAGCCCCAAAGAATGGTTACAAGGTAGTTCAGAGTGCTTGATTGCTCATTCGTGACTGCTCTGTGCTTGATGATTCACAGATGAATATACGAGCTGACTTTCATTGTTTGTAAAGCATTGCAAGGTGACATGAAAGATCTGTTGGAGGCATAAGACCTTGATGATCATGGTTTGCTTTGTTCTAGAGGGGGAAAAGTAGTTGCCAGGTGCTTAGAAAGCAATAATCTATCAGACTTTCAAACCTGCAAATGCAACATAGCAATCCGCTGCATGCTGAGCGAGACCAGTAAGGGCGTTCTGGCTTAGTATTGTCACTCTGCATCACTCTTCAGAGTTTCAGACAGGGTTGCCTCATCCATTCTGAACACAAAGACCCAGACATTCAGCAATTGTGTGGTTCAGGTGTGTGTGTGAGGGGGACGTGTGTCAGAGAGAAGAGGAAAGATAGAGCAAATAGAACTGCCTCCAACTAACCAGGAGTTCCCTGTCACAACTGTTATCCATGAAAGGAGATTTACAACATAGCATCCATTATGGGTGACTATCATTGATAAAAGTAATCATTGCTAACAGTAATCATCTGTTTCCAGCCAATGATAATTCAGGAAAATCCAAACTGTAAATTAGTAGTACCCAAATGAGTCTTCCCACTGACAAAAGTGTTTCCATCAGGGAAATAGGGGCATGGCCAACCTTTCTCCCCCACCCAAGTCATCCATGTACCCTCAAAATCTTCTTCAGAAAGTTGGAGGACCTTTTGACTTATATTTGGAGGACGGGAGTACTATATGTTAGCAGACTTGTGTTCACATGACACTGGATTCTAGCTAGTGTGGATGTTCAGACAAAAAATGATCTGTAGTACAAAGTCTCTGCCTTAGAAGCTGCTGTTCCAGGCTTAGGTACAGCAGATCTGACTTCACTAGATAAGGATTACTACCTAATCAGAGCAGGGAAGAGGTTTACAAAGGAAAAGTTCTCCTTGAAATACACACTTGGAAGTTATTTAGATAACAGCACTGGGGCTGCCATCCTGTACACACTTCCCTAAGAGTATGTCCCATTTGTCCCAAGGGGGCTTACTTTTTAAGAGACATGTACATTGCAGTGTGATATATCAATTTCAACAGAGCATCACAGGAAACCCTCAGGACTAGCAAGTGCTTGCTGACAGCAGTTTTTTTATCTTTAAAAAAGAGAGAGAGACAATTAGCACTTTAAAGCAGCTTTTGCTCCATTTCAGTAAATCTCTGATCTTGAAAGAGCACTTGGACAAGCTCAAAATAGATCTTAAGGGTTTCCCCCCTTTTTTGCCATCATTTTTAAACCTTTCTTTAATCCTTCACATTCCTAATATATGAGCTGTGCTTCATGTACAACAGCCCTGACTATATATTTGAACCTTTTTTTTTCCCTTCCTGCTGTTGACTTTCATGGGATTTGTTTAATTTTGGGGAACTTCTAATAAAGCGCTCCCTTTGAAACACATACAAGCATCACTTAACCTCAGCCAGGAGAGAGGAATGCTCCTAACAGTGATAGGGCAAGAACTTTACATGTATCTTAATGAACACTCCATTTTGCTACATCCTGTCCTCCCTATTTCATCTCTATGACACTCCCTGCCCCTCCACACACTGGCTTTTCTCACATACTGGGATTGTAGAGATGTTTGACTCCATAAGAACGCAGGAAAAGAGAATGCAAAGATGTTGTGGGACTTAGAGAACAGCATACAGAGAACTGGGAATTTTGTTTTAAAGTGCTTGCATCTAATTCAGGATGGGCATCTTTTTTTTTTCCTTTTTCTGTCAATGGCTGCATTCCCTTATGGATAATCTACTG
>CAOLHI010006886.1:0-21731 GCA_948474755.1 Ctenosaura bakeri
ACGGGAAGCTGAATTTGTGCATTGTGAAACTGCAACAGTGTGTGGATGAGAAGGAGGCAAGCGTAGGAACTTTCCTTGATTAAAAAGGAAAACCAAGATTTAAAGACCTCAGCCATACGGGGAAAACTCGCTATATTTCACCTATTATGTATCGAATATTAGGAGCATTGAAATATACGAAAGATAAGTTGATCCTATATTAACATCGGTTGAAGGGCAGAACAATATGAAGAAAACAATTGGAGGATGGTAGAAGTTGTTGTCCTTTTAAAATAAACAGTACTACAGCAAGGAAATCAGGTGAGAACTAGGAAACATGTTCGAGAACAAATACTGGTAGTTGTATACTCTCCAGAGACCAGAACACAACAATTGAGCAGGTTTGGTGCACAGGGTAGTGTTTGTCCTTCTCTGCTTCCTTTTGCCTGGCTCTTTAAATAACTTTTGGCTAGGAAAAGGATGAAAGTTCAAGGTTCTGACAATGGCAAGAACACCAAAGTATGTGACACGAGGTCAAGAATACGCCATCCTTGAAGAAGAGGAAAGCTAATTTTCCCCAATTTGTGTTTTTATTTGGTACTTTGGGTGCCCCCCCCGGGACCCCTCAACATACAGGTTAACAGTTTCCTTTCTGCTTGCTTTCTGCTGGCAGACGAATACTTTTCCATTTAAACCAACCTTCAGCTTTTAACTGGTTGGGACTGAGCGATATTCAATGGGTTTGCCGTGTTTTTTTTTTAAACATATGTTGAATATGTTTTTAATTGATTTAAATTAATGTTTTGATTAATTTGGCTGTTTCTTGCTTTTACATCTTTATTGTTTTGGTTATTTTGTTTTAACTTATACCTTACACATTTTGGATCCCGTAGTGGAGGAAAGCCACGATTTTAAATAAATAAGTTGCACTTGATTTCTCCTGCTCTCACCCTCTACCATTCATACACAGTGATTATGATGAAACTTGTGCTGTTTCATCAGTGGTACCCTCATAAAGTTTTCAGTGATGCATCAAGCTTAGTAACAAGCAAGGAAGAGAAGGAAGGGCAATTTTATGGGAGCCACATGAAATTTCTTGGGACTCACTTTTCTGCTGGAGGAGGAAAAAAATTCAGCACAAAGTGGGAATAAGAGAAGATATCTTGTGCCTTTGTGTTTGATCCGAAACAAAGAAAACATACAATCAAAACCAACCACTCATTTTCCATCAGAATGTCAAAATGTTATCCTTACGTTGAAAACATACCTTTAAATTTAAACCCTTTAAGGTGCTACCATTCCTTCCTACAAAACAGATGGAATGCTGTTCTGTTTAAATTTGAAATTTTCCTCTCAGATCTGCAGAGAGATCATTCATAAAATTTTGAAATAAAATTTTATCTATCAATAATAGTTGCCCATAAGTAGTTTGAAGAAGTGATTAAGAAAGGAGGAAAATCCCCAATAATCTGTTCTCTTTCCAGAAAGGAACCTGTTTTGTAGGTACTTACCAGAAAGTTGACAATATTCACTGGAAAGACTTTTCAGTTTCTTCTGCTAGAAGAATTTTCCTTTTGTATTTCACATCATATCTTTCAGAACAATGGGAAATTTCCTCATTTTTCTTGACAAAAGTAATTTAGAGACACAGGCCAAGTAAAACATAAAGTTTGTCACCTGGAAATACAAACATACCGACCTGATCTGTTGGGTTCCTTGGCCTTCATCTTCTTCAAAATGTACAACGGTTCATTCTATAACTAAAACAGTTTAGTTCTCGACTGCCTGCCTTGCCCTTTGTCCTGTGTTTCTGTTCTTTTATTGTTCTACACATTGCATCATTTAGCCTCCATCTTTCTAGTAGGGTGGGCACATGAAATAGCATCACCATCCATGCTTTGACAATACTTACATCTCAGTGTCCCTCCTTTCAAACAATAAATGAAAAAGATGGAAAGCTCACGTGGGTAGACAACATTTCGACATTCTGATGGAAAATGAGTGGTTGGTTTTGATTGTATGTTTTCTTTGTTTGGGATTAAACACAAAGGCACACGATGTCTTCTTTTATTCCCATTTCTGAGACATTTAGCAGTTTGAAAAGGAATTATCCAGCTTTAGTTCCTTCATTCTCTAAAGATGTGATATTTTTCAGTGGTGACTCTTCAACCAATAAATTGTCCAGAAAAAAAAGGGTATAAATTTGACTACAACTCTGAAAATACATCCAACTTTGGTAGCAAACCACATATTAAAGGTCTTTTCAGGGATGTTAACATCAGAAGCACAGAATTAATGGCGTCATACAGTCGATCTTGATGGTGAAGAATTGAGAACAGGACTCCAGTAAGTGAAACCAACTGCCTCTGAAGCTTATTATGTACATGAAAGCTTTTGTAAGGTAAAGAACATAGTTTGTTCCATTGCTTCAGGAAATGGTATGTGTAAAACATCATAGATATTCATCACAAATGTATAAGCAGATTCTCAAAATGTCACTAATCCAAAAACCAAAGGAGACAGCTGGTGAGTTTTCCTGGCTGTTCACTTTTGAATTCAGTGCAGAGCACCTTGCTGTTGTTCATTTCTGTGTGTTGCAGAGCTAAAAGGAACTCTCCAGATTGAAAGGAGTTTGTATTATGTGCACTTTCTACAGCTTACTTTGCATTCACATCCAAAAACGAAAGATTATATTCTGAAATCTCCCAAATGACCAGGACAATCAACCAGGCCATGCTGTGAAGTCAACTATAGTTCCAAGAACCCACCAGCATAGGTACTTTCATTATATAACTCACCCAACTGGAGAAGGTAAGTCATTACCCACTCCAAAATGTCAAAAGTAGGACCTCCTGACACTAAATCTGTGCATTCTGGTGAATATAGCAATGATGTGGGATACGTTAAATGGTAGTATGGACCTCTTTTTTTCCTTTTCTTTTCCTTTTGTTTGTTTGTATGTGTCTGTCCGTCTGTCTATCTGAAGTAACACAGAAACCTTGATCCAGACCTGGCCCTCCATATGTGATGGGGGATATTTTTCCCCTCACTGAATGCATCACCTTCCCACCTACCCACTCACAGACACTATGAAAAGCAGGAAAACTCCACAGATATTTTCCCTTTTAAAGCACTGCTGCATGCTGAATTGTGAGAGCAGAGGGAAAATTGCTAGGGTATGGTTTAAGCTGCACACATGGCCAGTACCACCTATCTTCTTTATAGTTTAAGTTTTTCAGTTCCTTGCTTGAGAGGGGAAAAAAGAAGTAACATTCAGCTGCCCAGTACTACATGCATATCACACAGTGTATACCGCAACTCTGTAGGAACGTACTGGCCACAGTACTATCAGTAAAAGCTAAATCCATCATGCAAAACTTGACCTTTCCCAACTCCTTTGTCCAGCCCCACACTTCCTTTGTTCGAACCGAGCATAAGATAGCCTGCAGGTAAACTCCACCCTATAAAAGGTCCCCACTTTTGGGACTTCTTCGGACTACTTTGGACTTCCACCCCGCCATACTGCCGGTTGTCTAAGGAAACTCCCCTCAGCTAACCACGCTAGCTTTCTTCCCCGAACACCGCTTCTCTGCAGGACTACGAGACCAGGTGTCGTATTGCCGTTCCCAAAAAGCTCCTCGTTTCTATTTCTCAGTTAGTTAGTTCTATGTCTTGTCTTGCATGTTTCTTTTCTTTAATAAAATATTATTACTTTGAAAACATTGCCTAGCCGCTCTCTGGCCCGCTGCTGTATACATAGGGTTAAAAGATCCTTGCTAAAGTTACCCTGCCTCTCGTTTAACCCAGAGAGTGCTCCGGCTAATTTTCCCCAATTTGTGTTTTTATTTGGTACTTTGGTGCCCCTCCCGGGACCCACCAACATACAGGTTAACAGTTTCCTCTCTGCTTGCTTTCTGCTGACAGAAAATAGTTTTCCATTTAAACCAACTTTTAGCTTTTTACAGGTTGGGACAGCGGGATATTCAATGGGTTTGCTGTGTATTTTTAAAACCTATGTTGAATATGTTTTAATTGTTTTAAATTAATGTTTTAATTGAAATGGCTGTTTGGTGCTTTTACATCTTTTGCACTATGTATTGTTTTGGTTATTTTGTTTTAACTTATACCGTATACATTTTGGATCCCATAGTGGAAGAAAGCCACGATATTAAATAAATAAGTTGCACTTAATTTCGCCTGCTCTCACCCTCTACCATTTATACACGGTGATTATGATGAAACTTGTGATGTTTCAGCTGTGGTACCCTCATAAAGCTTTCAGTGATGCATCAAGCTTAGTAACAAGCAAGGAAGAGGAGGAAGGGAGCCACGTGAAATTTCTTGGGACCCACTTTTCTGCTGGAGGAGGAAAAAAATTCAGCACAAAGTGGGAATAAGAGAAGACATCTTGTGCCTTTGTGTTTGATCCCAAACAAAGAAAACATACAATCAAAACCAACCACTCATTTTCCATCAGAATGTCAAAATGTTATCTATCCAAGTGAGCTTTCCATCTTTTTCACTTATTGTTTGAAAGCAGTGACACTGAGATTTAAATATTGTCAAAGCGTGGATGGTGATGCTATTTCATGTGCCCACACTGCTAGAAAGATTGAGGCTAAATAATGCCATCATGTAGAATAATCAAAGAACAGAAACACAGAACAAAGGGCAAGGCTGGCAGTCGAGAACTAACATGTTTCAGTTATAGAATGAACAGTTGTAGATTCTGAAGGAGATGAAGGCCAAGGAGCCCAACAGATCAGGTCGGTATGTCAGTAGTTCCAGTTGACAAGCTTTTATCTTTTACTTGGCCTGGGTCTCTAAATTACCTTTGTCTAGAAAAATGATGAAATTTCCCATGGTTCTGAAAGATAGGATGTGAAGTACAAAAAGAAAATTCTTCTAGAAGAAGAAACTGAAAAGTCTTTCCAGTGAATATTGTCAACTTTCTGGTAAGTACCTACAAAACAGGTTCCTTTCTGGAAAAGAGAACAGATTATTGGTGATTTTCCTCCTTCCTTAATCACTTCTTCAAACTAATTATGGGCAACTATTACTGATAGATAAAATTTTATTTCACAGTTTTGTGAATGATCTCTCTGCAGATCTGAAAGGAAAATTTCAAATGTAAACAGAACAGCAATCCGTCTGTTTTGTAGGAAGGAATGGTAGCACCTTCAAGGTTCATTAAGGTATGTTTTCAACTGTCAAGGATATGGAAGAATCAGATGATGACAACATAACAATGCTTATTTTCAGGAAGTACTATGGCTTGAAAAACCCTTCAGCTTAATGAAGGAATAAACTCAGAACAAAAACTCGGGTGTAATGTGAGAAATAAAATGTATTTCTTCGAGAAAAGTGTTTAAAACATCAGAGATTAATATGAGGCAGAGGTGAGTCCTTCAAGGCAGATTCTGTAGAAAGCAAGCAAGTAGAATTCTGAACTGTTCAACATCAAAAGACCTGAATCATATTTACAGTAGTTAAACATTTTTCAGTTAACCCTTGTGAATTTGTGAATTTAACAGGAACCCGAGTTAATAAAAACGAGATTAAGAAAAGATATAGATTAAAAAGGCCAATGCAAGGGAAGGAACTTAATTGAACACTCTGTTCCAAAACAAAGAGAATGAAAAACAATACAGATGCACATCAGAAACCAGAAAGAAGATCTTTATGGTGTGTCCATGGCTAATAGAAACAGATACATGGTGACTTTTTCCGGCTGGCTGTTGAGATTGTTTTGGTCATTTCTGTCATCTCTTGCAGTCTGAAAGGTAATTTTCTGTGTTAAAAAGTCATAGTCTATTCCTTCTCTAAAGATATTATCTTTTGTGGCTGTTTCCCATTTAATAAACACCTAAGCAGAAAAGAGTTTATGATCTTGTTTATAAACACAGAAAATAAATGCAGCTTTTGCATGTCTCTTCAGGCGTGTCTAAAGCACAGCTTCACAGCTCATGCAGGTGAGGAGTTAAGTATGTAAATAAAAGTCAGACTATATGAAACTGAAGCTGAATTAATACATTGTGAAACTACAACATTGTGTGGATGAGAAGGAGGCAAGCGCAGGAACTTTCATTGATTACAAACTAAAACCAAGATTTAAAGACCTCAGCCATACAGGAAAGCTCCCTACATTTCACCTATTATTTATCTAATATTAGGAGCATTGAAATTTACGAAAGAGAAGTTATCTATATTAACATCGGTTGAAGGCAGAACAATATGAAGAAAACAATTGGAGGATGAAAGCAGTTGTTGTCCTTTTAAAATGCACAGTACTACAGCAAGGAAATCAGGTGAGAACGAGGAAACATAGTTCGAGAAGAAATGCTGGTAGTTGTAGACTCTCCCGAAGACGAGAACACAACCATCGAGCAGGTGTGGTGCACACTGTAGTGTTTGTCCTTCTCTGCTTCCTTTTGCCTGGCTCTTTAAATAACTTTTGTCTAGGAAAAGGATGAAAAGTTCAAGTTTCTGACAATGATAAGAACACACAGGCAACAAGATGTGACACGAGGTCAAGAATACACCTTCCTTGAAGAAGAGGAAAATGGAAAGCCTTTCCAATGAACATCACCAACATTTCGGTAAGTCTCTAAGAGGTAGGTCCCATTATTAGGAGAGAACAGATTCTTATTTTATTGACTCACAGCCTCTTGGAAAATAGGAGTGCTACAGAGTTACTTCATCATTGTTACCTCTTTGAAGATCGGAAAGGAAATGTTCAAGTAAAAAAGTAAACATTTCTTTTATCTGAAGAGAGAAAGAGATGTAGACATTCATAAGGTAAGTTTTCATTCACTATAAACTGAGAAGAACACAAATTTTAACAAGACCATTTCTAGTTGCAGACACTCACTTGAAGCTTTAAAGGAAAAAGACATCTAAAGGATAAACACGAATGAAAAAGCAATCAGCTCCTAACAAATTTTCTGGAGTAATGTAAGATGCACAACATCTTTCTTCAAAGATGGAGGGAGAACATCCTAAAAAAATTCCCCATTGTGGAGGTGAGTCCTTAGGAAGGAAAGAAAAAGATTTCTGTTCAATTTTCCTTGATGATTGGCCTCTTCAACATCCCAAGTACTGGAAATGCTGGTTAAATAATTTTAAGAACATATTTGTGAATTGCCTGCAGATTTATTAGGAAATTATTCAACTTGAAAAAAAGAAGATGAAGAAAAAGAAACAGGCACATATTAACAGCGCTGCAGTGAATTGAAGAAAAAGACACAGTGTCTCGTTTCAAAAAGAAGTGTAAAAGCATCATTGGTGAAACTTAATGACTTGAAAGAAGTTCCTTAAAGATTTGTTGCTAAAGAAGATAGGTATTTGGTCATTTTTTCTGGTTGACTTGGTGTTTAACCAAAGCAGGTATCTGAGAACACAGACGATATTTTGATGTGTTCATTTCTGTGACATTTTGCAGTTTGAAAAGGAATTATCCAGCTTTAGTTCCTTCATTCTCTAAAGGAATCGTGATATTTTTCAGTGGTGACTCTTCAACCAAGAACATCCTTGTCCAGAAAAGGGATAAATTTCACTGCAACTCTGAAATTCATCCAACTTTGGTAGCAAACCAAATATTAAAGGTCTTTTCAGGGTTGTTAACATCAGAAGCACAGAATTAATGACGTTTGCACTATCATCTTGAGGGTGAAGAATTGAAGAACACAGGATCCCGAGTTAGTGAAACCAAATGCCTCTGAAGCTTATGATGTACATGAAAGCTTTTGCAAGGTAAAGAACATGGTTTGTTCCATTCCTTCAGGAAATGGTATGTGTAAAACATCATAGATATTCACCACAAACGTATAAGCAGATTCGACAAATGTCACTAATCCAAAAACCAAAGGAGACAGCTGGTAACTTTTCCTGGTTGTTCACTTTTGAGTTAAATGGAGAGCACCTTGCTGTTGTTCATTTCTGTGTTTTACAGAGCTAAAAGGAATTCTGAAGATTGAACGGAATTTGTATTATGTGCGCTTTCTACTGGTTACTTTGCATTCACATCCAAAAACGAAAGATTATATTCTGAAATCTCCCAAATTACCCAGACAATCAACCAGGGCATGCTGTAAAGTCAACTATACTTCCAAGAACCCGCCAGCATAGGTACTTTCATTATATAACACACCCAACTGGAGAAGGTAAGTCATTACCCACTCCAAAAAGTCAAAAGTAGGACCTGCTGATACTAAATCTGTGCATTCTGGTGAATATTAGCAACTGATGTGGGACACTTTAAATGGTAGTATGGAGTTCTTTTTTCTTTCCTTTTCTTTTCCTTTTGTTTGTTTGTACGTATCTGTCTGTCTGTCTATCTGAAGTAACACAGAAACCTTGATCCAGTCGAGGCCCACCATATGTGATGGGGGATTTTCCCCACTGAATGCATCACTTTCCCACCTACCCACTCACAGAGACTATGAAAATCAGGAAAACTGCACAGATATTTTCTATTTTTAAAGCACTGCCACATGCTGAATTGTGAGAACAGAGGGAAAATTGCTAGGGTATGGTTTAAGCTGCACCCATGGCCAGTGCCACCTATCTTCTTTAGTTTAAGTTTTGCAGTTCCTTGCTTCAGAGGGGAAAAAAGAAGTAACATTCAGCTGCCCAGTACTACATGCATATAATACAGTGTATACCGTAACTCTATAGGAAAAGGAAGGAAAGAAGCAAGCCATCACTGCAGTTTGTTGGGTGAATTCTGGCCAATTAGTCCACTTGCAATGCATCAAAGAGTGCTTTGAGTGCATTTCAGCTGTAGACATGAGGTAAGCATGTGTTAAAGAGTTCTACCGGAATTACCGTGAATCCCCAAAACATACCAGGTCTTTCCTTCCTCCAGGAACATCAAATATTAAGGCTCTGTGCAAGCTTCATACCAATTCATACCAATCTAAAAGGACAGCAGAACCAGTTCCAATGGAGAATAGTTGTAAAGATGCCTATGGAGGGGATGATATTGAAGATGAAACAGGAGAGAGCCTTTTTTGGTGGCTACTCAGGCTATGGGCCTCCTTTCCAGACATGCCCCATTGGTTTTGTTATCACGGTTATGATACGTTGGTTGAGAGCACTAGATATCTGTCTTATATCAAATAATTTGGCATTTGATGGACCCATCTTTGCCATCTCACTCCACATGTTTGCAGAGGTCCCCTGGACTATATGTACAGGCGCGGCCGTTAATGACTGTACATTCCAAAACCCCATTCAGGCTAGCAACTTAAGCCTCTCCGTCGCTTTAGGGAAAAACCTCCCTGCAAACAGGCGCTGCTTGGCTCGGGTGTACACAAAGCCTCACAGCCAAGAGCCAAGCCCTTACTTTATGTCGGGCCATCAACGTACCGGCCACGCTATTATCAGTAAAAGCTAAATCCATCATGCAAAACTTGACCTTTCCCAAATCCTTTGTCCAGCCCCAAACTTCCTTTGTTCTCACCGAGCATAACATAGCCTGTAGGTAACTCCACCCTATAAAAGGTCCCCACTTTTGGGACTTTTTCGGACTACTTTACTTCTATCCCGCCTTGCTGCCGGTTGTCTAAGGAAACTCCCCTCAGCTAACCACGCTCAGCTTTCTTCCCTGGAACCCCGCTTCTCTCCAGGACTACGAGATCAGGTTTTGTATTGTCTTTCCCAAAAAGCTCCTCGTTTCTATTTCTCAGTAAGTTAGTTTATGTCTTGTCTTGCGTGTTTCTTGTCTTTAATAAAATATTGTTACTTTGAAAACCTTCCCTAGCTGCTCTGGCCAGCTGCTGTATACATAGGGTTAAAAGACCCTTGCTAAAGTTAACCTGCCTCTCGTTTAGCCCAGAGAGTGCTCCAGCTAATTTTCCCCAATTTGTGTTTTTATGTATTTGGTGCTGGAGGAGGAAAAATCCAGCACAAAAAGGGAATAAGAGAAGACATCGTGTGCCTTCTGTTGATTCCTAAACAAAGAAAACATACAACCAAAACCAACCAATCATTTTCCATCAGAATGTCAAAATGTTATCTACCCAAGTGAGCTTTCCAATCTTTTTCATTTATTGTTTGAAAGCAGGGACACTGAGATGTAAGTATTGTCAAAGAATGGATGGTGATGCTATTTCATGTGCCCACCCTACTAGAAAGATGGAGGCTAAATGATGCCATCACGGAGAATTTGATTTGTTCATTTCTGTGACATTTTGCAGTTTGAAAAGGAATTATCCAGCTTTAATTCCTTCATTCTCTAAAGGAATGTGGTATTTTTCAGTGGTAAGTCTTCAACCAATAAATTCTTGTCCATAAAAAAAAGGTATAAATTTGACTTCAACTCTGAAAATTGATCCAACTTTGGTAGCAAACCAAATATTAAAGGTCTTTTCAAGGTTGTTAACATCAGAAGCACAGAATTAATGACGTTGTACCATCCATCTTGAGGGTGAAGAATTGAGAACAAGACTCCAGTAAGTGAAACCAAATGCCCCTGAAGCTTATGATGTACATGAAAGCTTTTGCAAGGTAAAGAACATGGTTTGTTCCATTCCTTCAGGAAACGGTATGTGTAAAACATCATAGATGTTCATCAGAAATGTATTAAGCAGATTCTCAAAATGTCACTAATCCAAAAACCAAAGGAGACAGCTGGTGAGTTTTCCTGGCTGTTCACTTTTGAATTCAGTGCAGAGCACCTTGCTGTTGTTCATTTCTGTGTTTTGCAGAGCTAAAAGGAACTCTCCAGATTGAAAGGAGTTTGTATTATGTGCACTTTCTACTGCTTACTTTGCATTCACATCCAAAAAACCAAGATTACATTCTGAAATCTCCCAAATTACCCAGACAATCAACCAGGGCATGCGGTGAAGTCAACTATACTTCCAAGAACCCGCCAGCATAGGTACTTTCATTATATAAGTCACCCAAGTGGAGAAGGTAAGTCATTACCCACTCTAAAAAATGAAAGTAGGACCTGCTGATACTAAACCTGTGCATTCTGGTGAATATAGCAATGATGTGGGTTACGTTAAATGGTAGTATGGAGCTCTTTTTTTCCCTTTTCTTTTCCTTTTGTTTGTTGTATGTATCTGTCCTTCTGTCTATCTGGAGAACACAGATACCTTGATCCAGACCAGGCCCACCATATGTGATGGGGGGGCTGGATATTTTCCCCTCGCTGAATGCATCACCTTCCCACCTACCCACTCACAGAGACTATGAAAAGCAGAAAAACTCCACAGATATTCTCGGACTGACAGGAGGATCAATCCATCACGCATGGGTTCAATCCTCGCGCCAGCCTACGCAGGAGCCGTTCACGAGCCAAACGGACAGAAAAGCCGTTTAACTTATCTGCCTTCTCCGGCCAGTTTTTACTTTCTCCTGCACAGACCAGATGCAGTTTACTCCCTCTCCGGCTATTTTAGCTAAGTTAGTGATAACGACGTGAATTTCTAAATGGCTTCTAAGGAGAATGGCACGGTGCCAGACGATGTTCTCCAGAGCACCACGGAAACGTTGGGCTCTGACACTACCACGGTAGATTCCGTCCAGAAAACCGCCGTCAGGTGGGTCACGGACGAGGTACTTGGAAAAGCCTACCGTGAAGGGCAAGCTGCAGCGGATCGCGGAAGACGACTGCTCGGCCTAGCTGCGAAGTATTCGCCGTTTCTCCAGCGAGAGCGAGGCTGATGAAAATCCCAGACCTCCCCTGAGTAAACACACAGCAGGTAAACTGCCGCATTAGAAGAAGGGAAAGAGAGCAAAAAAGGCAGATAAAAGGGGTGAAAACAAGCCCTCCAAGACCGCCGTAAGTAGCCTCAAGCTTACCGGTGAAAGGGGCTGGTCACCATCTTGGGAAAAAGGAAGCCAAGATGGCGTCCCACGAAGCTGGGCCTCTCTCCGCAGCGTCGGCCGCCATGTTGGGTGTGGCGGCACAGCGGGATCATTCGGAGTATTCGGTAGGGCCGGCCGCCATCTTGGGTGCGGCGCACATGCGCACTGCCGCCGAGCCGGAGGCACAAAAGCGGCTCGGCGATGACTTTTCCAACGGCCCCGACAGTTCAGCATCAGTACACTGATAATGTACCCATGGGCGCCTCCAGCCTTCTGGGCGTGCCAGCAGACTTGACACAGTTCCTGGCTCAGTGGTTAGCAAATGCCCCAAAGCAGCCACAAAGACAGGAAGGAGATTGGCCAGGGGTCCGGCAAACGGAGTGGCAACAATCATTAGAGTCCTTGAGGCATGAAATGCACAGCATGATAAGGGAGTCAGTAGCCATGCATATGCAAACAGCGCTACCCACCCAGTGGGGCCAGAGAAATACTATACATACCCCTGACTGGCTGGAGCAGTGGGCTATGGCCAGATTACTATCTGCAAATCAACAGGGGCTACAAGGCCAACCAAGTAGCACGCAGCTGCCAAATGTACACATAACTGAGCAACAGACTCGGGCTGAGCATCCACCAGCATCACAAGCAGGGAAAAGACCAATACAGCATGATGAGGTGCAGGGGCGCCATCTAGGGAAGAAGAGGAGAGTAGAAAAGGAGGACATGAACATTTCTAGAGGAATAGCACAACTATCATCCACACACAGAGGTGATGCGGAGGACTTAGCTTTTAGTGAGGATGAATTACCTCAGGAGGAAATGATGGATTGGGGAAGAGAAGGACTGTCAAGACTCAGAGGATGAGGATGAGGACAGGCAGGAAACTGACAGGATGTTTGAAGCACAGTACCTCAATGCGACTTTGGGAAGGGTGCTTCAGACGCTAGGTTTGGATAAGGATAGGGAGGTGCAAGATAAGGATAAGGAATGTAGACTAGCATCAGTGATCAGGAGAAAGGAAAAAAGAGGCACGGAGTTGCCTCTGCCTGATCTGTTTAAGGACTTGATCCTGGCGGAATGGTCTTCTCACGGAAAGGGGAGGAAGAGTCTGGGCGGCATGCCAGAAACTATATTCCTTCTTAAAAGAGGACACAGAGTTTTCCTACAATTCCCGGGACGCCCCCATAGCGGGACTAGTTTCAGGTGCCATTGTTCCCCGAGAGGGCGACACCCAGCTAAAAGAGGTGGACGAACGTAGAGCTGAGGTCTCACTTCGAAAGGCACATGAGGCGGCGTCTTGGACAATTAAGGCTTCCACTGCCGCATCCATGTTCGCTAGAGCGGGAGTTCTGTGGACCCAAGATATCTTGGACACGCAGGACTGGAGTATACAGGAATTGATGAAAGCAGTGCTAAGGATTCAGAGATTATTAAAGTATGTAGCGGATGCAGGTCTGGATGCGGCAACATGTGCCGCAAGAAATGTCAGCATGCTGACAGTAGCTAGGCGCTCCTTGTGGTTAAGACATTGGGAGGCAGACCAGAAATCCCGCAATAATTTGGCGTTTGTCCCCTACTCAGGGGACTTACTTTTCGGGAAAAAGCTTTAGAAAAGGTTCTGGTAGAGACGAAGGGAAAAAAGCAGGTGATGCCGACATTACAAAGGAAAAAAGTGGAAAGGAGAAATTACAGGTCTTCAAACTACTCCTTTCGGGGAGGAAGATTCTTATGGATTTGCCGGAAGGAATAATGATTACAGACCTGGGAGATACCAGTGGAACAGACAGAGGTCCCAGTACCCTAAACAATACCAGAGCAGCAGACAAGGGCAGGGGAGCTTGGGGCAACCCCAAGCGAGGTAAGCCCCAATACTGACAAACAACAGAAGGTGGGGGAGAGGTTTCCTATTCTGGATATGGCGTCCAACATCGTCGTACCGATGGGTAACCCTGGGAGTCGTAACACGAGGTTACAGCATCTGTTTCCATACGTGTCCAAAGGACAGATATCTTCCATCCCCAGTGCCAAAGGAGAGAGACAGGGAGCAGGTGGTACGTCAGGAAATTCAACATTTGCTGGCAATGGGGGCAATAGAGGAGGTGCCACAACAACAACAACGGTACACGGGGGTGTACTCGGTTTTCTTTGTAGTGCCGAAATCGAACGGCAAATTCAGGCCAGTATTGAATCTAAGATATCTCAATCGGTTTGTGGAGTACCGCAAGTTTTTAGGATGGAAACCTTCCAGACTATAAGGGAGAACTTGCTTCCGGGGGACTATATGGCATCTATAGATCTCAAGGAGGCTTACCTACATGTACCAATGTCCATCCGCGATCGGAGATTTCTCAGATTCAATTACAAGGAGGGTCATTTCCAATTCAGGGCCTTACCGTTCGGACTGACCTCTGCACCGAGGATGTTCACCAAGGTGCTAATTCCGCTAATAGCTTTCCTGAGGGTGCGAGGGGTGAGCCCGACCCCTACCTAGACGACATCCTGTTGAAGGCACATTCACAGGACAGGCTAGAAAGGGACTTAGCGTTGACAATACAAACCCTGTCAGATTATGGTTTCCTTATAAATACAGAGAAAGTGTGCCTACTCATGCTAGTGATAACTGACTGAGGAGAAGTACATAGACACGGCAAAGGGGAAACTGTTTCTTTCAAGGGAGCGGCTGATAAATCTGCGACAAGTAGCCCGCAGCCTGAGGAGGAACAGTTCTATGGACTTGATGGCACTAGCAAAAGTGCTGGGACTCCTAATTTCCGCAACACAATTAGTGGAATGGGGGAGTTTCCATGTGAAACCACTACAGAGGCTGCTAATGGGACATCAGTTGGCCATAGCGGCCAAGAAGCATTACTCAGTGGAAGTGCCTCGCCACATCCAAAAGGGAATGTCTTGGTGGTTGCGAGAGAGCAATGTGAACGTAGGAGTTCCTTTCCACAAAGAGGACATGATCCATATCACCACGGACGCGAGCCTATCCTGATGGGGGGCCCATTGCAAAGGCTTCGCGGTCCAGGGGTGTTGGACAGCCTGGGACAGACGTTTCAACATCAACTACCTGGAGATGAAGGCAGTCAGGTTGGCGCTGCAAAGGTGTCGTCATTTGCTGAAAGATCAACATGTGAAAGTGTTTACAGACAACATGACAGTGAAAGCATACATTTGCAAACAGGGCGGATTGCACTCAGCGCCACTGGTTCTTTGGAGTCGACACGGCTGTTCAACTGGGCCGAGCGGAATGGAAATCCATCACGGCAGTGCATCTCAAGGGAGAATTGAACACACAAGCGGACTTCTTAAGCAGGAACTGGCTGCATCCAGGGGAGTGGTCCCTGAACATCGAAGTTTTCCACGACATAGAAAGGCGTTTTGGTCCATTACAGGTGGACTTATTTGCCTCTGGAGCAACGCCAAATTAAAAAAGGTATTTTTCCATTTCTGGAGAGAAAGGAGCAGAGGCGCACGATGCACTATCAGCACGATGGCCTCGGGGAACTCACTATGCCTTTCCGCCAATACAGATACTACAAAGAGTTTCTGGTGAAGGTCCGCCAGGAAAGAGCATCGGTGGTACTGGTGGCTCCGCACTGGCCAAAAAAGGCAGGCCTGGTTCCCCTTGCTGCTAGAATTAGCGCAGGGGGGTCCATGGAAGCTACCCGTGAGGAAGGATCTATTACATCAGGGACCTGTGAATTATCCCGATCCGGAATGGCTAAATCTGGCCGCGTGGCAATTGAAAAGCAGTTGCTAATGCAGCACGGATATACAGATAGCGTGGTCAGAACTATTATGGGTTCCCGTAGGGAAGCCACGCAGAAGGTATATGACAGGACCTGGAAGACGTTTTGTAGACGGTGTGAGGAAAAGACCATCCCGGTAGCGCAAGCACGAGTGCCGCAAATTCTACAATTTCTACAAGACGGGCTAGAGAAAGGTTACCACCCCAATACTTTAAAGAGGCAGGTGGCGGCCCTGTCGTCAATCTTGGCGGAAGATGGGGCCTCGTATACGAGACACCCGCACATCAAGCGATTCCTCAGAGGAGCTACCTTGTCATCGTTCCCAACTGTTCATTGGTTCCCTTCCTGGGACTTAAATCTAGTACTCAATGCCTTGGTGGGGCCTCCGTTTGAACCAATGAAGGAAACATCCATGAGGCTTATGTCGTTTAAGACAGCTTTCCTTGTCAGGAACAGATTCACCCTCAAACGTAGCAATAAACTTTAGTAGAAGATTTATTGAAACATAGTGAATGATACTGTCTATCAGACGTTAAAGCTCGAGAATGGAATGCTTTCCCCCGCCTTACACTTAAACAGCAAGTTTCTCCTGAGATAGTTGTAAAAGGACGAACGTCATCATGCCAAATGGTTCCTTTGAAATTCCAGCCGGAAGGAATGGTTGGCACCTGGGAAAGTTAACAGCCTACTCTCACTATTTCCCCAGGCTACTGCTATCCTAAAACAACAAACATGGAGGACTCCTGACATCCTGCCCCACTTTTTTTTTAAAAAAAAAAATTCATATACATATAGATACGCAAAACAAGTAAAATATTACAGAACAACAGAAATACAAGAAACCCATGCAGTAATAACAAAGTCAATCGGGGCGTTGAGGAACATCAGTCGGCGAAGAATCCAGTGAAGGGGCTCTCTTCAGCAAACTGGAATGAAAGACAGGATGAATTGCCTTGAGGGAAGAAGGGAGATCCAGTTCAAAAGAAACATCGTTAATAGCTCTTTTCACAGGAAAAGGACCGAGAAATCGAGGGGAAAGTTTTTTAGAAGGAGAAGTAGACGAAATGTGCTTAGAGGAAAGAAAGACCAGATCCCCGGGTTTGTAAGAGGGGTTAGGCTGCCGTTTGCGGTCGGCAAAGCGTTTGTGAGAAGCTTTTGCAGACGGTATAGCATCCGAAACGGATTGCCAAATGCCCGAAAATTTAGAGACCCAAGCAGAAACAGAAGGAGGAGCAGAGGAAGGGAGGGTGGGGGGGGGAAAGGGAAAAGGAAGAAAGCCTTAAACTATTTCAAACGGGGGTTTCCCAGTAGAAGCATGAACAGCATGGTTTACAGCAAACTCAGCAAACGGGAGAAGCGAAACCCAATCGTTCTGGTTTTCAGAAACAAAGCACCTAAGAAATTGTTCAAGAGATTTGTTAGCACGCTCAGATTGGCCATTGTTTGGGGGTGATAAGCACTGCTGAGTTTCTGAGTGTTTCCCCAAAGGGTTTTCAAGAGGCAGGTCCAAAACTTGGAAGTGAAAATTGGATCCCTGTCCGAAATGATCACCAAAGGTAGTCCGTGAAGTTTCCATACATGATGAACGAATAGGTCAGCAAGTCGTTCAGCATTGGGTGCTTTCTTTAGAGGAACAAAATGACATTGTTTGGGAAAAAGTGATCAGTAACAACCCAAATAACATGAAAGCCATGTGAAGAGGGGAGGGAGACGAAAAATCCCATGCGATAACCGACCAGGGGCTACAAGGAGCAGGAGGGGTTTGGGAGGAGCCCTTGAGGCTTAGATGTGGGCGATTTAGAAACGTTGCAAGTAGCACACTGTTTAATGTAAGTTTGCACGGAGGAGTTTAGTCCAGGCCACCAAAAAGGCGGCAAATTTGGATGCAATGTCTTCAAAAACCCAAAATGTCCAGCAGGTTTGGAATCGTGATGACGATGAAGTACATGCTCACGGGAGCAGGGGGGACGTAGACCTTGGTGCCATAGAAAGGGAGATTGTCAACCCACTCTTTTTGCCTTTTTGCCGGGAGCCATGAGTCGGCATGCGCTGCATGGACGATAGCATCGCGGAGAGCGGAGTCACAGAGGGAGGAGGCAGAAAGCCTTGTTTTTGCTAATGTGCGAGTAGTTACTTGAGAAGCCAGGGAGGAGGCAGGAAATAAGGCTTTGGAGGGGGGGACGTAGCAGAAGGTCCCTCAAAACAGGGAAGGCGAGATAGAGGGTCCGCCAATTGGTTGGAACGGCCAGGTTTGAAAAAAATTTTTAAAACCCGGGAATCGGGAAAAATTCAGCCCATCTCGCCTGCTTAGGGGAGAGTTTCTTAACCGACTGCAAGGCTTGCAAATTTCTATGATCAGTCCAGACTTCAAAGGGGAGTCGGGCCCCTTCAAGTAAATGTCGCCAAGTGGTCAGCGCAAAATGAATAGCCTTGGCTTCTTTCTCCCAAATAGGCCAATTAGCTTGTTGATGAGAAAATTTCTTTAAAAATGAAAGCACAAGGCTTGAGTGCTCCCTCAGAGTCATGTTCAAAAGAACAGCGGCCATGGCAAAGTCAGAAGCATCTGTTTGCACAATGAATTGCTTAGCACTGTGGGGGAAAAAAGTAGCAATGGCTCTGTAGTGAATTTAGATTTCAAATGTTCAAACGCCGACTGACATTCAGGGGACCAACGAAGTTTGTGCGACTTACATGTAGATTCGCCTTTAGGTTTCCGTAACAGGTTAGTAAGCGGGAAACGCTTAAAGGCTGCAAAATCCTCGATAAAGTTCCGGTAAAAGTTTGCAAAGCCAAGAAATTGCTGCAGTTGCTTCAAAGTTTTGGGGACGGGCCATTGCAAAATAGAATTAATTTTCGAAGGGTCCATTTTAAGTGAACAATCTTGAATCCTATAACCCAAGTAATCAAAGGTTTGGGTGTCAAATTGGCACTTAGACAGATTAACTACGAGGTTATTATCTATCAGCCGTCGAAGCACTTCCCGAACCAATGATACATGAGATTCCATGGGGTTCCTTTATAAATTAAAATGTCATCCAAATAAATCAGAACCCCCTGATACAATAAGTCGTGGAAAATGGTGTTCAAAAACATCTGAAAAACAGATGGTCCAGATTGTAATCCAAAAGGGGGGAACCGTCCATTTAAAATTCCCCAGTGGGGTTGCAAAGGTGGTGAGCCATTCAGAGTCTGGGTCCATCCGAATCCTATGAAATGCTTCTTTAAGATCAAGCTTAGTGAAATATTTTCCTTGAACAAGATGGTCTAAAAAGGGGGATCAGGGGAATGGGATAACAATTGGAAGAGATAACCTGGTTAATAGCAGAGTAGTTAACTATCAGCCTCGGATCCGCTCCCGGGGGCTTTTCTCTTTCGGAAGAAGACAGGACTCGCCGTAAGGGGGTGTAGAAGGCTTGATAAAGCCACGAACCAAATTTTTATTAAGGAACTTTTTGAGGGCAAGGAGTTCTTGCTGGCTCATGGGGGAGATTTTTGGTTTAGGCAGCGAGGCTCCGTCAATCAATTCCAATTTACAGTCAAATTCAGTGTGGGGGGGGAATTTGTCAGCCTCCCTCTCATGAAAGGCCTTCTGTAAATCACGGTAGTGCGAAAGGGAAATTTTTTGCAATTCTTCATGGCCAATAGAGAAGCTTGCCTCGGAAGAGGATAGAGTGCCAGCGGTCCAGTCTATTTGGGGATTAATTTACGGAGCCAAATCGATTCCCAAGACCAATTCGAACTGCACCGCCTTGGGAACTAGGAACCGCATGCTAAATTATTTTGGTCCATTTGAAATGAGATGGGCATGGTGATTTCGCTTATTGCTCCTCCAGTCATTGAGGTCCCATCCATTTGAGTTAACTTGATGGGGGGTTCCAAAGGCTCATATAGAGTTTTAAGGGTCTTGGCCAATTTGGGGTGTAACAAACTTCTGGAGCAGCCAGAGTCAATTAGTGCCCTATGTACATGCAAGGTCCCATCTCCGCCAGTAATCGTAACCGTGGTATAGAAATGGGGAATTTTAGGAGTACTTACAGCTGTTCCCGCTGCTTTCAAACCGCCACCGTCGGGTTCAGAATCCCCATCTGTGTCCGAGGAATACGAAGAAGAGGTTTCACCGTCGGGAGCGGAGTCTCCTGTCGCTGCTGCAGGGTCCTTATGAGTGCGTCTGAGCGGTTGTTTGATGGCCGTTGTCTGACGTGTAGATTCTTTATTCCTGGGGTCTGCTCGTACTCCTTTAGTCCCCACCGTGGCTTGGTTACTGGTGCAGTTGTTGGCAAGGTGACCCGGTTTCCCACAGGTGAAACACATGCCCAAACGGAGGCGTTTGTTTCGTTCCTCAACATTGAGGAAGGTGGGACGGCGAGGTTGTCGTTTTGTTAAGTCTTGTCGTTGTCGGTTCAACTGAACAGTGTGGGTTATACCCTACACTTCAGTAGCTAGTCTGATCCAACCTAGCAGGGTTTGTGGGTTGGCCTGCATTAGGCACCCGTGTAAGATATCAGGATCTAGTCCATCTTTGTATAACTCGATAAGAATCTCATCATTCCACTGCACTTTGGTGGCCAGGTTTCTAAATTCACGCGAATATGTTCCCACGTCGTTCCTGCCTTGTTTCATTTGTTTTAGTTGATATTTAGTTTTTTCTAGTAGATGGGGGTCTTCAAACCGTTCACGCAAATGGTTCATGAAGAGCTGCAGATTTTCGGTTTCGGGGGCGCGGGTGTCATATAGGTTCGCTACCCAGTCAGCTGCCAGTCCTTTCATTCTCTGGCTGAGGTATCTAATTCGGGCTGCATCATCCCAAAAGAGGTGGCCATGATCGACCATGAAATTATTTGCCATAGTCATAAAGAAAGAGAGTTTCTCACCCTTCCCGTTGAAGGACGCTTTCAGGTCTCCCACGTTTCTGAGTAGCGGTGGCGCTGGAGCTTGCCCTGCTGGTTGCTGGGGCGGACCAGGGGTGCCTGCCGCTGGCACAGCCGCTCGTGGTTCGCGTGCTGGTGTTCTCAATGTCTGCGAGGGACGGATGCTCATCTCACGTAACATGGTCTTGAGTTCGAGTATCTCCTCATCTTTTCTCTCCAGTTCTGTTTCCATTCGTGCCATTTCCGCCAGAAAGGAAAGGTCTTTGGCTGATGTGTCCCATCTAGCAGCCCTTCTGCGTTGTCTTACCGACATAAGCGGCTTCTCTCCCCAGACCCAGGTTTGGCCGCTTGTGGGGGTTTTCATAGCCTCGCTCAGCGGTAAATTTGCCTTGGTATCCATGGACGCTTCGGTCTCTGCAGTTCCATCAGATTCTGCAGATCCTCGTTCTTCTTCAGTAATTAACTGATCCACTACTTGATGCATTTTAGGAAAAAAAAGGATTCTCGAGCTTTCTGTCAGGAACAGATTCACCCTCAAACGTAGCAATAAACTATAGTAGAAGATTTATTGAAACATAGTGAATGATACTGTCTATCAGACGTTAAAGCTCGAGAATGGAATGCTTTCCCCCGCCTTACACTTAAACAGCAAGTTTCTCCTGAGATAGTTGTAAAAGGACGAACGTCATCATGCCAAATGGTTCCTTTGAAATTCCAGCCGGAAGGAATGGTTGGCACCTGGGAAAGTTAACAGCCTACTATCACTATTTCCCCAGGCTACTGCTATCCTAAAACAACAAACATGGAGGACTCCTGACATTCCTGCTGGCCATAACTTCGGCTAGAAGAGTGTCGGAGTTGGCGGCATTGTCAATGAACGATAACTTGTGCAAGTTTGAGCAGGATAAGCTCACATTGACATTTGATCCATCCTTTCTACCTAAATGCGTGTCCTCCACAACTAGACAGCAAACAATCCATTTACCAACATTCTGCCCAAACCCAGTGCATCCTTTGGAGAAACGGTGGCACAAGTTGGATGTCAGGAGAGCGGTGAAAATATATTTGAACAGGACCAAGGAGTTCCGCCACTCAGAGGCGTTGCTGGTGTCCTTCCAGCCGAAAACGCAGGGGCAGAGAGCAAGTAAATCGGTCATTGCGGGCTGGATCCAAACTTGCATACATATATGTTACGATTATGCACAACAGCCTCGACCACAAAATGTCTGGCCTCATTCAACAAGATCAATGGCAGCTTCGGCAGCTTATAGCACCTCTACCTCGCTGGAGGACATATGTGAGGCGGCTG
>CAOLHI010006887.1:0-21798 GCA_948474755.1 Ctenosaura bakeri
TTTTCTTTAAAATTGTTACCAAAACCCAAAAAACAAAAGAAAACAAAAACACTTTATGAAAACATAAAAAGGGGACACTGAAAGATCTTCAATTTAAAAAAAAAAAAGCTTCTCCAAAATGTGAAGGACATATTGAATTTTTTAGAACTTCCCCAAAGGTGTCAAGACACCATCAATATCTCATATTAGGTTTTATTTTTCTCCAGAATTGTTTTCTTTTATTTTCTTCACACATATATATGCTTTTAGAGTTGCATATTAGAAGAATTTTTTTTCTTTTTTATTTCCTTTTGTATAAATGGTTAAACAGACAGTGTATTTCTAATGTATTTCTAATATAATCTATCTATCTAATATAATCTATCTGGCAAGAGCCAGATGAACTAATCCAAGGGTCTTACAAGAACTTGCAGAAGTAACTTCAGAACAATAAACATTGTGATTTCCCCGGAGATCAGGAGAAGCCTAATATCCAGAGAAGGAAAATATTAAAAAATGAAATCTTCAAAAAAAAAAAAAAGAAAACCCCAAAACAATGAATGCCCAGTCAGCCTGAAAGCAATAGCAGTAGATTATTAAACAGACAGTTGTTAGCATTTAAAAAAGAAATGCCATGGTCATAAAACATCAACATGGATTTCTAAAAAAAAATCATGCAGACTAATCTGTTCCTTTTTGATAGAGTTACAAGCTTCGTGGATGAAGGGAATCCTGTTTCAGTAGCACTTCTGACTTTTTGCAAACAAGGTAGTAAAATGTGGGATGAAAAATACCACTGTTAGGGGGAATTTGTAATTGATTGGCTGGTCAAACACAAAGGGTGCTCACCAATAGCTCCTCACCGTCCTGGAAAGAAGTGACTTTTGGGGTGCCACAGGGTTCTGTCCTGGGCTCAGTGCTTTCATGATATTTATCAATGACTTTTTTTTTTTTTAGTAATGATTTTTATTAAGATTTAATCTCAAAAAGTACCCCCACACACACACCCCTTCCAGTTGCAATTGCTTATTTCCATTACATACAAATATAATTTCCTTTTTACAGAGAAGAGAACCTTTTATGTTATTTCTTCTTGATTTCTCATTTTTTTTTGCTCAATCCAATACTTCTTTCCATTCTTTTTCAAAATTCTGGATGGGATTTTATTCTTCAAAGAAAATGCTAATTTTTCCATCTCTATCATATCCAGAATTTTTAACTTTACTACTCAATATCAATATATTTCTTTTCTTTCCAGAGTTGCGCATATGTTAACCTTGCTGATTTATTAAATACAATAATATCTCCTGATGACTTCTTATTTCCTTTTGTTGTCCTAGCATATTTAACTGGTAAAATTCTGGTTTCTTTCAAAATTCAACTTACAAATTCTCTGAATTTCATCATGTACCCCCTTCCAAAATTTTTTTGCTATCTTACATGTCCACCACATATGAAAGAAAGATCCTGTCTTTTCATCACATTTCCAACAATTTAAATTCCCATTTTTCATTATTTTTTGTAATTTTCTGGGGTTTTTACCATCTATAATACATTTTATAAAAATTTTCTCTTATATTTAAATTTGGTGTAAATTTTATAATTGTTTTCCACACTCTTTTCCACATTTCTAATTAAATTTGGGAAATTGTAAGGGTTTGTGCCCATCTAATCACGGGTATGTTTAACTACTTCTAATTCCTTTTTCTCTTTTTCAACAATAATCTATACAATTTAGAAATTCTTTTCTTTTGATTTTTTTTTCACCCAGTAACTCTTAACTCATTCTTTTTCCCCAAATCCCTATAATTTTTGATCCATTCTATATCTTTCTCTCAAGTTGTCTCCATGGAAACCAGTTTAGTTCATGTCTCTCAGCCTTTAATTCTTCTTCTTTTTACGTTTCCCTTTTGGTTTATCGCCCTCCCATTTCAATAACTCTTGATATGTCAATAAGTTTCCTTGTTTTGTTGGGGCTTTTTTCCTTCTTTTTGGTAAAGTCCATACTGGTAATTTTGTATAAAATTTTTTTTTATTTGTGACCAAACCTTAACAATGTTTTTTTGGATACAATGGTTTTTGAACTCTTTATTCACTGCTGATTTTTCATAACTTTAATATACATGCCATCCAGATCTATTGTTTATTTCTTCTATCTCTTTAGTGATTGTGTTTTCTAATTGAATCCAATCTTTGATCCAATCTAAACAACATGCGTAATAATAGATTTTTTAATGATGGTAAATCAAGTTTTTCCTTTTCCTTTTTTGGATCTTAAGTATTTTAAATCTGATTTTTGGGTTTTTCCCTTGCCAAATAAATTTTTATAAGCCCTTTTTCCCCCACCCCTTTAAAATATATTTTTTCCCTATTATTGGTGGGGTTTTTAAAAGAGGAACATAAGCTTTGGTAATAAAGACATTTTAAAAGCATTTATTCTCCCCAAAAAGGGATTTTTTAAAAATTTTTTCCCCATTTTTTATATCACATTTAACTTCTTTCCATGTTTTTGAATAATTATTCTCAAATAGTTTTTGGGTTTCCTTTTTTGTCATAAATATTCCTAAATATTTTGTTTTCTTAGTCAATTGATATCCGGTTTTTCCCCCAAGATCAGCCTGCTCTTTTTTGGTATGTTGAGAGTCATCATCATTGTCTTTTTTTGTTTATCTTATAACCTGCTTTCAATCCATATTTTTGAAAGGTTTTCATCAACACCTAATTGATTCTTGTGGATCTTCCAGAACTATAATTACATCATTTGCAAATGCTTTTAATTTCAATTCTTTTTCCTTATTTTCAGACCTCGTATCTGTGAATCTTCATTTATTGTTATCAGCAAGACATCCAAAACCACTATAAATAATAATGGTGATAGGGGGACCCCAAAAAATCCCCCTTATTTAAAAACTTGCCATGGTGTCTCCATTTATGATTAACCTCACTCATTGGCCTTGATAGATCATCTCCATCTATTTGCAAAAATCTTCTCTCAGATTATATTCTTTCAAAGCCTGTAACAAAAAATCCAAGGAAACATAAAAACTTTTTCAGCGTCCAAAAATAAAAATGCTGCTTTTTTCCCCCAGGTTTTTATCATAAAATTCAATCACATCTATGATTGTTCTAACTTTATTTCTCATATATCTACTCGGGAGCAAACCTGTTTGGCCTTCTTGAATCTTATCCTGCAGTTTTCTTAAAATGTTTTACCAACACTGACGCAAATATTTTATAATCTATTTTCCCAGCAAAAAAATTTTCTTGGAATTTTTAACATTTCTTTTGTCTTTGCCTTCTTTTGGTATCAGTACAATTTTGGAATTTTCCCCAAGATGCTGGTTTCCCCATATTTCTCTATTTCCTTCAGTGTTTCTTGAAGAGGTGGATAGTTCTTTTACAAACCTTTTATAATATAGCACAGTAAATCCATCCGGTCCTGGTGACTTATCCACTTTCTGATCTCTTATAGCCTCTTCTATTTCAGTCAGTATTATTGGTTTATTTAACTGTTCCTGTTTTTCCCAAACCCATTTTTGGGAATTTAACCTTTTGAAGAAATTCAGTTAGATTTTTCTCATTTTGATGATAAGAATTTTTTAAAAAATAATTTTCCAAAATAGTCTTCAAATTTCTGCTTTATCTTTTCATGTTGGGTAATCAGCTTTTTCCCCATTTTTCAATTCAACAATTATATCTCTCTCTCCCTCTTCTTCAACTTATATGCTAACCACTTCCTGATTTTATTTGCTTGTTCATCTGTTTCATCTTCTTTTTATTTCCTCCATTGTGGTCATCTCTATTTCTTTTTATATTTTTTTAGATCTCCAGTTGTAATGATTTCTTCATTGGATTTTCCCCAAAATTCCTTTTCTTTCTTTGGAGTTTAATCATCAGCCCTTGATGTTTTTCTCGCTTTTTTTTTGTTTTTGGATTTGTTGTTGTTGTATTAAAAAAACCTCTCATTACTGCCTTAGATGCTCCCAAATTTTTTATCTTCATATCTTTTTTTATGTTTTCCCTTTAAAATGACTTTAAGTACTTCTTTTGCTTGCTGTACTACCCCCTCTTTTTTTAGCAAACTTTCAATCACCACTGAAACTGTTTTACCTTCTGGGATTTGCAGCATCATTGGGTGATGGTCTGAGATGATCTTAGGCAGTATTTCTTTTTTTCTTTACCTCTGATAACGAATTTTTTAGAGATAAATATCATATCCATTTGAGAAAAAGTTTTGATGTACTTCAGAGAAATAAGTAAATTCTTTCTCATTTAGATACTTAGCTCTTCATACATCTAAAACACATAACTCATCACACATCTCAAAGAAAGATTTTGGGTTTACCCCCTTTTTTTTTGATCTTCCTTGCTCTGGGGGATGTTTTATCCAGTTTGACATCCATGAAATCCATTTCCCGTCTCCAGCCAAAAATCCAATCTTCATAATGTTCCCGAAAGTTTTTCTTGCAATTCCTTATAAAATTTGCTTTTATTTTCATTTGGGGCATATACTTCCCCCCAAGGTAATTTTTTTCCCCCTTTTTCAGGGTTTCCCAAATCCCAATATTCTTCCCTCTTCATCTTCTAATATTTGTTTCACTAAGATGTTTGTCCCCTGTAAATTACAACCCTCCTTTTTTTTTTCTCATGTGTGAGGTAAAAAATTGACCTAGTTTGGAATTCTATAAATTTTTTCTTGTTTTTTTTCTTTATATGAGCCTCTAGTGGAATCATGATTTGGGGTCTTAATCTTTCAGAATATGAAAAATCTGTCGTCTTTTTGCTTGGGAAATTTAAATTTTTCTTACATTCCATGAAATTATCTTCATTTTTTTTCCCTTTTTTACTTCCCTTTTTTTTTTTTTCTTCTGGGTTTGCTGGTTCAGACTTTTTGCAGACATTGGACTAATTTTTTCTGCCATTGCTGTTCCAGTTGTTTAGTTTTCTCTTTTTTGGTCCAATTTCTTGTCTTCAGTTCTTTTTTTTTGGTTCCTGTTTTCAAATATTTTTTTTGGGAAAATTTTATTGCTTGCTTTTAACAGAAATTATCTTCCTTCTTTACCCTCAAAAAAAAAGGAAAAACCTTCTGGTATCTCCCATCTGTATCTTATTTCCTGAGATTGAAGATTTTTTGCCAAAGGGAAAGCATCTCTCTTCTGCTTCTTATAAAAACCGGGGAAATTTTAAAAAATTTTATTTCATTCTCATCCACAATTAGCTTTTCTTTATAATTTTGTTTTCCCTAAAAACAAATCCCGGTCTTTTTCCCTAGTGAAATGTACCACTATTGCAAAGGGGGAAATCTTCCATTTTGCTGCTGTTGATTAAATTCTGAAGGCCTTATCTATCTCATGCTCAAACCTTCTCTTCCTTGGCCTATATATGGTGCTAAAATATCTGTTACTCTTTGGTTTAAATTTTATCTTTCTGTTTAGGAATCCCGGTTTTAAAACATTTTTGGTTGGGTTTATGTTTCCAATTTTTTCTTTTTGCTGTTCTTTTTTTATTTGTTGTACCTGATTTTCCAATTTCTGACTTTTTTCTCTAAATTTCCATTTTTTGATCCATTGTTGATAAATCTGGTTTAAATTTTTAAGGGTTAAAAAAAACTTTCCACTTTTTTTTTTAAATCTTGTTTTATTTCTGTCTTCATTGTTTTTATCTTTGTCCTTGTTGCCTTTAATTCTTCCCCATGCCATTTCTCATTTTTTGAAATTCTTCAAATAACCTGTTCATCTCTATTGTTTTGGAACCCAGGATCCCTTCATTCCAAAACTTGTGGTTGAATTTGTGTCTGTGTTGTCTTCTTTTGACCCGTAGCCATATCTTATCTTACTATTCTTTTTTTACAAATCTTTTTCAAACCTTTTATCAAAATAGCATCCAGTACTCTTATTTTCAAAAACATATTTTACAATATAAAATCTACAATTTATAAAAAGCTACTTCAAGGTCTCAAGTTTCTCTTGAAATATTTCTATTATTTTTATTTTTTACTATACAAACAAATTTCAAAATTTCCTTTACTTTCTAAGTTGTAAAATATATTCAACAGTTAATTCATTTTTTAAATTTCTATTTCACCCCAAAAATTTTTCAGAAATTTAATTTTTTTTTTTTATCCATCCTTTAGATATCTTCATCTCTCTTCTTGAGGCTAATCGATTTAAGTAAAAAGGGAAAAAGGGCTAACACTTAATTCCACAGTTAATCCGATTATAGAGCCACCAATAGTTCATTAATGAGTTCATTTATAAGTAAGATAAAAAACAAAAATTCATCCATGTCCCATATTCCCTTAAAAGTTCCTTATTTTATTTACTCTTTTCTTTGACCTTATTTTTTGGTTCCAATTTCACTTCAGTTATTTTTCATTTCAAGTCCCTTTCAAGTTCATTTGCTCTTATAATTTCAAACCTATTTTAAAATGTTCCCCAAATTTTCTTTTGTCTCTTCACCTCTCTTGTTAGGCTAATCCTCTGTGGGCCCTTCCAAATATTTAAATTTTGTTTCAGATAAAAAAAGAAAAATCCAGATGCTTTTCAAGGTAAAAAAAAAAAAAAAGTAAAACATTCCGTCCTCGCCATCTTTCCTCCTCCTTTCAGTTTTAAAGTCTCTGCCTTAATTCCCTTTCTGCTTCCTCCTTTTTTTTCAGTAAAAGTAACAATTTTGAAAAAAATACATAAATCTTGAGAGCCTAAAATCTTAGTAAAAAAAAAGTTCAATTTCAGGCATGCTACTTAAAAGTTCATGCTCTCACTCTAAAATGGGGAGGGGGAAGTTGGGCTAGGCGGCCCTTTCCCGGGGAGGGGAAAAATCACTTCTCCACTCACCAAGTCTGTCATGTCCTTCCTTTTTTTTCTGAGCCACGAGTCTCCCCCACAACAGGTTACTCCATCAAAACAATCAGGTTTCCGAACGGTTTGACATCAGCTCGTTGTTTAAATGGGTTGTCACGCTGTAACCTTCTTCTTTAAAAAAAGGTTCTTGCCCGCGCTCGGTTTAACTATAAATAGCCGGCTGTGGAAAGAAAATTTTGGGTCTGCCCCCGTCCTTTCCACCCCCGGTTCCCCCCACTCCTTCTTCACCACCGCGGGGAGATTGGATGTGTGAGCTGCCCGTTTCCCCCCACCTTCTAAATGGGAGTTATTTTAGGGGCCCCTAGGGTCCCCATAAGATGTTGTCCTGTGGTTTCGCAGAAGGTAGTCCTGAGGAACAGTTAAGGGGTTGGGGTGCGCCAACATCTTGGGACCACCCCCTATCAATGACTTTCAGTGATGGAATAGAGAGCATGCTCATCAAATTTGCAGATGACACAGATTTTAAAAGGGATAGCTGATACCACAGAGGACAGGATTAAAATTCAAAATGACCTTGACAGATTTGAAAGCTGAGCCAAAACTAACAAAAAAATTTTAACAAGAGAAAAGTAGGGTACTATACTTAGGAAGAAAAATGAAATGCACAGATAAAGGATGGGTGACACTTGGCTTGAAAACAGTATATGTGAAGGGGGATTTAAAGTCTTAGTGGAGCACAAGTTGAATATGAGTCAACAGTGTGATGTGGCAACTAAAAAAGTCAATGTGATTGCAGAATAATGTCAAGATCAATGGAAGTAATAATACCACTCTATTCTTCTTTGCTCAGACCTTACCTAGAATACTATGTCCAGTTCTGGGCACCCAGTTTAAGAAGGATATTGACAAGTTTGAATGTGGCCAGAGGAGGGTGCCTGAAATGGGAAAGGCCTGGAAAAATCAAGCCCTCTGAGCAGTGGCTTAATGAGCTGGGAATGTTTAGTCTAGAAGAGAAGGTTAAGAGGGACATGATAACCATTTTTAAATTTTAAATGATGTCATATGGAGGATGGAGCAAGCTTATTTTCTATTGCTCCAGAGACTAGGAGATGGGGGAATGGATTAAAACTACAGGAAAAGAGATTTTGCCAAAACATCAGGAAGATCTTCCTGAGGGTAAAAGCAGTTTTTTGGGAGTGGAATATTCTGCCTCAGTGGAGTATGGTGGAATCACCTTCTTTGGGGGTTTATAAACAGAGGCTGGATGGCCATTTGCTGGGGATGCTGTGAGTGTGTGCTCCTACATGGCTAAAGAGGGATGGACCTGATGGCTGTTGTGGTCTCTTCCAGCTCTATGATTCTATGACTTAGAATCAGAGAATCAGAGAATCATAGAGTTGGAAAAGATCCCAGGGACTGAGTCCAACCCCCTGCTATGCAGGAACACCCATCAAAGCATTCCCAAGAGATGGCCATCCAGCCTCTGCTTAAAAACCTGTTACCCTGAATGTTGGGGGGTCCTGGGAGGGGCACCCCGATTGCCAATTAAAAGTACAAGTTGGGGGAATTTAGCTTGAGCACTCTCTTGGCTAAGCGAGAGGCAGGGTAACTTAGCGAGGATCTTTAAACCCAATGTCTACGGCTTCAGGTCAGGAAGCAGGCAAGCAAGTTTAAAAGTAACAAAATAACAGTTTTATTGAAAGACAAACAGCATATAAAACAACACACACACTAGCTAACTTAGAATTGGAAGCAGAGAAATTGGGGAGAATGGGTGTTACGACACCTGGTCTCGTTGTCCTGTAGAGAAAGATGGGGTTCTGGGGAAGGAAGCTCAGCGTGGCCGGCTGAGGGGAACTCCTTAGAAAAAAACGACAGCAAGGTGGGATGGCAGTCCAAAGTAGTCCGAAGACCGTTTGGAAATGCAGGGTTTTTATAGGGGATTTTGTGCCTACCGGCTATGGCAAGCCAGGTGAGAACAAAAGGAAGTTTTGCGCTGGACAAGGATTTGGAAAGGTCAAGTTTAACATGATTGGATTTGCTCTTGATGACAGTAGCGTGGCCGGTACGTTGATGGCCCCACATAAAGGAATGGCTTGGCTCAGAACCGTGTCACTAGTGTGGAGTTTGCAGATGGAAGTTCCTTGAAGCTACGAGCGAGGCTTGAGTTGCTGGCCTCAGTAAGGTCTGGAATGCAAAACCATTAGCGGCCGCACTCTGTCCGTGCTTGTCCGGAGAACCTCGCAAACACGTGGAGTGGGGTGGCTGGAAAAAGGTCAAACTAAGGCCGAATTGCTTGATATCAAAATGATATCTGGGGTCCTCACCAACCGTGCCATAGCGGAAGTAACAAACCTCCAAAGAAGGAGACTTCAATCACTATTATCAATAATAATATAATACATCTCAAATAGAATTTTTTTCTTTGATAACTTATCAATTTTATCTAGTTGTTAGTCATTCTCCCATTATTCTTTTTTCTTTTCCCTCAATGCTTATTACAGAAAACTCTCCCATCTAATTTTCATATAGTTAATTAGGCATTCCCAATCATCATCGAATTTATTTGATGTTCAGTCGTTTCTATCATTTATTAATGTAGATGTTTTTTCATGGTGATCTGTCAGCATTTTGTCATTCTCGCTGAGCAATATCCTACCATTCCATTCATCATTCTCTTCCTTGAAACATAATTTGAAATTCCAGGGTTTTTTCCCCCTCTTTGTTTGCTTAGCCAATCTTATTTCATTTTGGGTTTTAGCTTTTATCCCCCCTTACACTATTCCTACAAATTCAAAATACATCTGTATTTTCTTTGCCGGTTCTTCCTTCCATTCTTATACGTGCTTTTTGTCCCCTTTTCACTTCCTCCTTGAGCCATATTGGTTTTTCTTTTTTTTCTTTTTTAAATTATTTTTTATTAAAAAAGAGATATCAAACACTCAGATTAATCAACAACAACATGTTCATCATTTTCCAAGATATGAATAAAACAAAGGAGAGAATATTTGTACATCAATTCATATCTAGCCAAATATTTACATCACCTCAACTTTTATTATATTCCCTTGTCTATCTTTTTTTCTCCCATCCTGTATTGCTATCTTTCTGTATTATTCTTTTCCTACCTCCTTCCCCTCGTTTGAACTGCTTTTATTTCTGCTTTTTCTCTGAGATCTCTTATTCTGATTACTTTTATTTTTGTAGACTTGTCTCTTCATTGTCATATCTCTTCCTTAAGCAATTTCATTGCTAAACTGTTATATTTTATCTTATTTCTTACTTGTTACTTTACTCTTGGCATAACTTTACTCAGTTCTCTTCAATATATAACTTAATTGTTCTCATATCTTCCATTTTTTTACTGCTTTTTTTCGTCCTTCAGTCTGCATGTAAGATCATCTAAGATTACATATTCTTGCAGTTTCTCTAACCATTCTTCAGCTGAAGGGATCTCTGATCTTTTCCAGTATTTTGCATATACAATACTCGCAGCCGTTGTCATGTATAAAATAATTTTTTCATATTTTTTATACTTCTTATCTATTTGATGTGTCATATTCTGTAAGAGAATTTCAGGAGTTCGTGGAATCTCTATTTGAAGAATATCTGTCATTATCTTTTGTATCATTTTCCAATATTTCGTAACCTTCGTACATAGCCACCACATATGGTAGAAAGTCCCTTGTTCTTGTGTACATTTCCAGCATCTGTTTTCTTTTATTTTGTACATCTTGCTTAACTTCACAGGATCTAAGTACCATCTGTGTAACATTTTCAGAAGGTTTTCTTTTAAGTCCTGTGCTAAGGTGAACTTTTGTGTCATAATCCAACTATGCTCCCATTGTTCCAACTGTAATTCATGCCCTATATTTTTGGGCCCATACACTCATTGATTCTTTGATTCTCTCTGTTTCTAATTCTCGCTCTAATATGTATTTATAGAACAAGGATGTCAGATGTTCTTTTTTCTCCCATATCATTTTTCCCCATTCATATACTTGTGCAGTCAGTTCAATTCCCTCTATTTTTAAATCCATCTTTGCTCTTTCTTTTAATTGTATGTATGGAAACCACTGAATATTCCAGCCATCTTTTAGTAGTTCTTCCCTCGTTTTGATTCTTTGACCTTCTTTCAAATCGTAAGTAGATCTTTATATTTAAGCCATTTGTCTACCGGATCAATCCCTCTAATTGAAAACGCCTCTTGCGGTGACACCCATAATGGTATTTTTGTATATAATCTTCTTTTCCAGATCTTCCAAATCTCAAACAAGGGTCTCCTTATGTAGTGGTTTAAAAATTCTTTATCTGTCTTTGTCTTTTGATACCAAAGGTATCCGTGCCATCCAAATCGTAGATCAATGCCTTCAAGATTCAATATTCTGTCATTCTTTAAGTCTATCCAATCTTTCAGCCACGTCATACCATTGGCCATAAAGTATAATTTCAAGTCTGGTAAGTTGCATCCACCTCTTTCCTTTTTGTCTGTCAAAGTTTTCCACCTAACTCTCGGTTTCTTTCCTGCCCAAATAAAATAGGTTAAATCTTTCTTCCATTCTTGAAAGCATCCCATATTTACTATAATCGGTGAATTTTGAAATAAGTAATTCATCTTTGGGAGCACGATCATTTTTACTGCAGCAATTCTGCCTAAAAGTGAGAGATTAAGTTTTGACTAATTCTGCAAGTCTTTCTTTATTTCTCTCCACTTTGCCGTATTGGTTTTTCAGATGTTTCTTCTTCCATTAAATTGTTTATAGTTGTGTTTTTAGCAGTTTCTTCTTATGAAACCCGACCCATTCTGATGTCTTTATTTTTCCATTTCTATAGCAGTGGATCTATCCAGTATTTCCCTGAGCTTGATAAAATTTGGTTCCTCTGAAATTCAAGGTCTGTGTGATTGTACTCTTCTTTTGTCTGTTGCACTATTGATCTGGGGAAAAATTGGCCCCTGCCTCAACACAGTTGTGCAACCCCACATGAAGCCTTACATGAAATAATATAGGTGTTTGGAATGGTAGGCTGTGGTCTTTTTCATTTGTACAAAGAGATAAAATTGCTGCCTTGATCCAATTGCTTATCCTGATTAGTATGAACCTAAACAACTTCTACTTAGTTATTTTGTCATTTCTTTTTTTCTCCCATAATTTTTTTTATTTCTCTCATTTCTTTTTCCTATTTAATTCCCCCCCTTTCTTTATTTCTATTAAATCTCTTTATTTTTCCTTCTCTGTGTGTAAATTCTTTAATTTAAAAAAATTAGTAAGTGCCTTTAATACCTTCCTTTGTAAAATATTAGAAAAACCTAGAAATAGATTAAATATAAGATGGGTATACAAGATACAGCAAGAAAAAGGAGAAAAGAGAAATGCTGGTATGTTCATAATGTCTATATTGTTAAACCATCATTAATGTTTGATACCTAATCATTTTGTCTTTTCTTTCATTTCTAATTATTCTCTATTTACTTTATTTCTTTTAAATTCTTAATATGTACACCTTCTCCTTTGCTCATACAGGCATCTCCTGCTTGTCTGGCAGCTTAGAGACTGGAGCACTGTCAGAAAATGGAATTGGTTGAAAATCTGATCCTATGTACTGTAGAGAGCATGAAGGACTCACTTGGGACCTACCATGTGTGCTCTGCTTGCAAAGTCTCTTAGCTGCTTTAGCACCTCCCTTCTCCAGCTCACTTTGCAGGCAGTGTATGTGTGTGTGTGTGAGAGAGAGCGAGAGAGCAAGAGAGCAGTTTCAAGAAGACTTCAATGGGCAAGAAAAATTGATGAAATAATGGAACCCCTATTGAATTAATGGAACTTGTCCTTAATTTGGAAGCATAAAAAGAACAAGTTGTCAGATAAAGAGACATTAAAAAATGGGGGTGGTCCTTGTATATTCTTTGTATACATAGAATCATAGAATCATAGAAATTCAGAGTTGGAAGAGACCACACAGGCCATCCAGTCCAACCCCCTGCCATGCAGGAACACCCTCAAATCAATCCCGACAGATGGCCATCAAGCCTCTGCTTAAAAACCTCCAAGGAAGGAGACTCCACTACACTCCGAGGCAGCAGATTCCACTGCCGGACAGCCCTGACTGTCAGGAAGTTCTTCCTGAGGTTCAGGTGGAATCTCCTTTCCTGCAGCTTGAATCCATTGCTCCTTGTCCTGGTCTCTGGAGCAGCAGAAAACAAGTCCCCTCCTTCCTCTATGTGGCATCCCTTCAAATATTTAAACATGGCTATCATGTCCCCTCTTAACCTCCTCTTCTGCAGACTAAACATACCCAGCTCTCTAAGTCTATCCTCATAGGGCTTCATGGCTTCCAGGCCTCTCACCATTTTGGTCGCCCTCCTCTGGACTTGCTCCAGTTTGTCAATATCCTTCTTGAATTGGGGTGCCCAGAACTGGACACAGTATTCAAGATGGGGTCTAACCAAAGCAGAGTAGAGTGGTACCAGTACCTCTCTCGATCTAGACACCATACTCCTATTGATGCAGCCAAGAATTGCATTGGCTTTCTTGGCTGCCGCATCACACTGCTGACTCATGTTCAGCTTGTGGTCTATGAAGACTCCTAGATCCCTTTCACACGTACTGCTATCCAGCCACGTGTCCTCCATCCTATATTTGTGGATTCCATTATTTCTGCCTAAGTGTAGGACCTTAAATTTCTCTCTGTTGAATTTCATTTTGTTCGCCCTGGCCCAGCTCTCCAATCTATCCAGGTCATTTTGAATTTTGATCCTGTCCTCTGGCGTATTAGCAACCCCTCCCAATTTGGTGTCATCTGCAAATTTGATCAGCATGCCCTCTATTCCTTCATCCAAGTCGTTGATAAAAATATTGAACAGCACTGGGCCTAGGACAGAACCCTGTGGCACCCCGCTAGTCACCTCTCTCCAGGACGAAAAGCAGCCATTTGTGATCACTCTTTGGGTTCGGTCGGTCAACCAATTACAAATCCAACTAACGGTAGCCCTGTCCAGCCCACATTTTACTAGCTTCGTTGCAAGAATGTCATGGGGAACTTTGTTGAAGGCCTTACTGAAATCGAGATATGCTACATCCACAGCACTCCCTTCATCTATCAAGCTAGTAACTCTATCATAAAAAGAGATCAGATTAGTCTGGCATGACTTTTTTTGGGAAATCCATGTTGACCTCTCGTGATTACCGCGTTGCTTAATAAGTGATTAGAAACTGACTGCTTAATGATGTGCTCCAGGATCTTTCCGGGTACTGATGTCAGGCTGACTGGGCGATAATTATTTGGGTCCTCTTTTTTCCCTTCTTGAAGATGGGGACAACATTTGCTCTCCTCCAATCTGCTGGAACTTCTCCTGTCCTCCAAGATTTCTCAAAAATTATAGCAAGCGGTTCCGAAATGACCTCTGCCAGCTCTTTTAATATCCTAGGATGCAATTCATCTGGCCCTGGAGACTTGAATTCATCCAGTGTGGCCAGGTATTCCTGTACCACCTCTCTACTTATTATGTGCCTCATTTCCTCTGCTTCCTCCCCTGCTCCCCAACCGCCAGGTTGAGTGCTTGTATCCTTCTGGGAAAATACGGAGGCAAAGAAGGTGTTAAGTAGCTCTGCCTTTTCTCTCCCCCCTGTGAGTAATTCGCCATCTTCCCTGCGCAGCGACCCTACTGTCTCCTTCTTTTTCCTTTTGCTGCGGACATATTTAAAAAAAACCTTTTTATTGTTTTTAATGTCTCTGGCCAGCCTAAGTTCGTTCTGTGCTTTAGCCTTTCTGACCTGCTCCCAACATCTCCTGGCTACTTGCTTAAATTCTTCTTTGGTGGTTTCCCCCTTCTTCCATTTCCTATATATGTTTCTCTTAACTCTTAGCTCAGCTGAGAGTTCTTTAGTCAACCTTTCTGGTTTCTTCAGATGCCTTCCATTTTTCCTCCTTAATGGCACTGTTTTAGACTGTGCCTTCAGTATCTCCTTTTTAAGGAACTCCCATGCCTCCTGAACTCCTTTCCCTTTCACTATTCCTGACCATGAAATTCCAGCCAGCAGCTCCCTAAGTTTACAGAAGTCCGCTTTTTTAAAATCTAAGATGAGTGTCTGGCTACCCTTATCTTCTCCTTCCCACTGAATGCTAAATTCCAACAGGGCATGGTCACTCCCCCCTAAGGATCCAACCACTTCTACCTCATTCACAAGGTCATCCCTGTTGGTGAAGACCAGATCTAGAATATTTGATCCCCTTGTGGCCTCTTCCACCTTCTGGACCATGAAGTTGTCTGCAAGACAAGCAAGAAACTTGCTGGACCTTGCTGTCTTGGCAGAGTTTGACTGCCAGCATATATCCGGGTAATTGAAATCTCCTATTATTACTGTATCCCTCCTCTTTGAATGTGCAGTCATTTGGTTGAGGAAGGCGTCATCCAAGTCCTCAGCCTGGGTTGGAGGTCTGTAGTAAACCCCCACCAGAATATCCCTATTGTTTCTCGCTGCCTTAATTCTTACCCAAATGCTCTCTACCTGACTTTCTGGGTTTAAGTCCTGGATCTCTTCACAGGTGAAAACATCCTTGACATACAAGGCTATTCCTCCTCCTTTCTTGTTTGGTCTATTTTTACAAAACAGGCTATACCCCTCTATTCCTGTATTCCAATCATGAGACTCATCCCACCAGGTCTCAGTGATGCCTATCAAATCGTATTTATTTTCTTGTACTAGGAGTACAAGCTCATCCTGCTTGTTTCCCATACTCCTTGCATTAGTGTAGAGACACTTAAGTCCCTGGGCCCTTCCTGCAAGTCCTATACTATTGATTCTACTCCTCCCGCCATTGGCCACTTGTACTACTTGTCCAGTATCATTTGGGCCTTTTACCCCTGTGTTCTCTGAGTCCTTGCCCTGAATAATATTGTCCCCCTCCCCAGTGGAACTTAGTTTAAAGACCTCTTAATCTTCCTTGCAAGACTGTTAGCAAAAACATTCCTGCCAAGTTTTGTGAGGTGCAGCCCATCCCTCGCCAGAAGCCCATGTTCATGGAAATTCAGGTCATGTTCCAAAAACCCAAACCGTTGTTGGTGGCACCATGTGCGGAGCCAGTTGTTGACCTCTACTATTGCCCTTTCCCTACGTGCGCCGTATCCTTGAACAGGGAGGAGAGACGAAATGACCACCTGCACACCAAGGTCCTTAAGCTTCGTCCCCATACGCTCGTAGTCCTTTGCAATGTGGTTTAAGCTGCTCCTCGCAGTGTCATTGGTTCCGACATGAACCAAGAAGAGGGGCTTATAGTCAGTGGGTTTGACTAGCCCGGTTAGCCTCTCCGTTATGTGGTTGATCCTGGCCCCAGGAAGACAACAGACCTCTCGATTGAGCTTGTCCGTTTTGCAGATTGCTGTTTCAGTTCCTCTTAGCAAAGAGTCCCCAACAACCAGAACTCGCCTCTTCTGAGGCTTCCCCTGGGCTCCTCGATAAGCGTGTTTTACCAGGACTGCCTGAGCATTCTGTTGAGGCTGGGAGCATTGATCTAGTTCCCGTTGCCGATGTTGGATTCTTTCTTGTTGACCTTCTGTTCCCTCTGCATATTGCTCCTCTTTGTCTGTAAGTCCAAGTACATCAAAGCGATTGTGTAGGATAAGAGTCTCTGTTACCTTTTTGGTCCTTTTACTCCTCCGTGTGACATTTGCCCAAGCCTCCGTTTCCTGATCTGGCAGCTCCTCCGTGTATTTGGAGTTCCGGTAGGTCTTCTCTACCCTATCCAAAAACTCCTCCCCTTCCCTTATAAGGTGGAGATCAGAAACTCGTGCCCCCAGCTGGCGAACCTTCTCCTCCAAGAAGGTGACCAGCTTGCACTTGGTGCAGGTGTACCCGAGAACCTCTTGTGGCAAGAAAAGGAACATGCCACAAGTATTACAAGTGACTACAGCAGCTCCCTCTCCTTCCACCCTTGAAACTACAGAGAGTAGTACAGGAGAAGCTCGAGAAAGTAAAGGAGTTGAAGTGCGCACGCCGAAGGCGCACGCCGTTTGTAGCTCCTAATAAAGCTCCTCCCCGCTAGCTGCCTCCTCCCCCTTGTTAGTCAGACTGTGTGATCAGGCAGAGCCCACGGCCAGGACAATAGCCAGCAATCAATAGCAAGCAAATAACAAGCAAGGCCCCACAAGCACAGCAAAAACAAGCAAGGCCCCACAAGCACAGCAAAAACAAGCAAGGCCCCACAAGCACAGCAAAAACAAGCACAGCAAAAACAAGCACAGCAAAAAAAACAAGCCTGTAAAACACACCTGGTCTAGGATGTCTTCACAGGCCCAGCTCTCCTCTGCTCTTTCCTCTGGGAAATACATGCAGTGAAACTTCCATTACAGAGAAATCATCAAAGAGGAATTCAACCAAATAGCCAGCATGTACATGGAGAAAATCATAAAAACTAAAGCGCAGAACAAGCACAGACTTGCTAGAACAGTTAAAAACAACAAAGAGGTTGGATGAACTACATCCAAAAAACTAGCAAAAATAGTTTCAGAACCACTGGCTATAAGCCCTGAGAGTTCCTGGAGATCAGGAGAAGTCCCAGCAGACTGGAGGAGGACATCTTTAAAAAGGGGGAAAGAGGAAAAAGAGGACCCTAACAATTACCAGTCAGCCTGACATCAATACTGAGAAGGATTCTGGAGCGCATCATTAAGCCTGTAAGCACCTAGAAAAGAACGTCATGATCACTAAACATCAACCTGAGTTTCTCAAAACCAAGTGATGCCATACTAATGTGGTTTTTTTTCCTTTTTTTTTTTTGTTATAGTTACACGCTTGGTGAATGAAGGGAATACTAATGTAGCATTGTCTACACAGGCAGAGAATGAAAAGATTTCAGTAAGGCCATTGACAAGATTCCCCATGATATTCTTGCAAATGAGCTTATATAATGTGGGTAGACAATGCTATTGTTAGGCAGATTTGTAATCAGTTGACAAATCAAACCCAAAGGGTATTTACCAATGTCTCCTCTTTGTCCTGGAAAGAAATGACTAGTGGGGTGCTGCAGGGTTCTGTCCTGGGTCCAGTGGTATTCAACATCTTCATCAAGGACTAGGATGATGGAATGGAGGACATGCTTCAAATTTGCAGATGACACCAAAGTAGGAGGGGTAGATGATATCCCAGAGATCAAGATCAGAATTGAAAATGACCTTTACATATAGAGAACTGGGTCAAAACTAAATAATAAGGAGAAATGTAAGGTACTACAGTTAGGCAGAAAAAATTGAAATGCACAGGTATAAGGTGGGTGACACCTGGCTTGACTACAGTACATGTGAGAGAAATCTAGGATTCTTAGCCAACCACCAGCTGAATATGAGTCAACATTGTAATGCAGCAGCCCATGTGATCCTAGGCTGCACCAAATAGAAATATAGTGTTTAGGTCAAGTCTCGTTTTTTAGAAGCTTTTAAACAAATCCTGGATTGCTATCTGTCAAAGGGAATGTTTTGATTGTGTATTCCAGCAGGGGGTTGGATTTCATAGCTCTTATTTACTATCCAATTCCTTATTTACCATCCAATTCTGATTCCAGCATGCTACTTTCTCATACTAAAGAAAATGACATCATCCAAATGGTAGGTCATGACCTTCAGGTTCCAAGAATCCCCAAATTTGGTAAGGATTCTATCCCCATCATCTAAATCATTAATAAAAATATTAAAGAAAGTAAGCCCTAGGTCAGAACCTTGTGGCACACTATTTGAGACATACTGTTGCCCAGGCACTAATGACAATTCTTTGAGCATGGTTTTCCAACCAAGTATGGGTCTGATATTTTTTATTTTAATCTATCTATATTTAGTCAGTTTGCTAATCAAAATATAATGTGGGATTTTATCAAATACAGTGCTGAATTCAGGTCAGTGACATCCACAACATTCTCCCCATCTACTAAACTAGTGATCCAATTAAAAAAGAAACAAAGTTAGTTTGGAGGATTTTTTTCTTAAAAACCCAACTAACCATTGCGTTGTCATAAAGATGCTTGCAAATAGATTTTTTAATAATACGGTCAAACATTTTCCCAGACATTCAGGTTAGACTTTTTTATTTTCCTAAATCTTCTTTTTTGCCTTTTTGAAGAAGAGACACCAGTTGTTCTTTCTGGTACATCACTTGTTCTTGTTCCCCCAAGTTTTCCCAAAAATGATGGAAAATAGCCCTATGAGCTTTTTGGGAAACCCCCTTTCAGTATTCTGGGATGAAGTTCATTTGGCAATGCAAATTTGAACACATTTAGTTTAAGCAGATGACTTTAAGCAGATGATTATCTCCTTATAAATTGTGATTTGCAATCTGGATTATTTTTGTAAGGTCTCTGCCCATGCATGGAAGCACAAAGTTCTCTTCAACTCAAAAAACTGAAGAAAAATAGATGTTAAAGCAGTGTTCGGAGTAACTAATTTTTTAATTAATTTTGTTTTCCAGGTATATAAACATGAAGCTGAGATTGGGGCCTGGGGAAAGGGTTTGGGGAAAGGATCACACAACATGCACACACAAAAAATTACTCTTTGGTTCCAGGGGGGAACATCATTTCAGCCTCTGCTGCAGATTGGCTGCAACAGTAATTTGATCAAATGGACAAAGCTTTGCTGAAACAGCAGGTTTTTTAATTTTCCCGGGAGGAAGAGAAAATACATACAAGTTGCTTATCATAAACTTAGAGAATGTGGGAAATAGCTGATAACACTAATGAAAAATTTAAACACAGGATCGGCTGAAGCTTTAAGCATTTATTTAAAAAAATACTTTTCGGGGAACACGGGTGTTCTTAGAAAACCCTTTCCCAAAAAACAACACACATTTTACCCCCTTAGGAAAGCCCCCCCTCCCCTTGGGCAGGACCCAAAAGTTACAACCCTATCAGAATCGCCTAAGAAGTTACATGCTCCCTTCCCCATATTTACAGCATATATGATCATGCACATAATCAAGCTTTAACCTTGTGCTTTCTTAACCCTCATTTGCTATTTCAAAATGCCCATCAACCAGATTCTAACCTCCCATTTTTCTAAACAATGCCAAATTCTTCTCTAGTTTTTCTTACCCACTTTCAGCTTTTGCTGACCTTCAGTCTGCCTAAACAGGGGCCTTCAAAAAAAAGTACATACATCCCACTGTTGAATCCTTATCTATGTGTCTGGTTTTCTTTGCTTCAAGGTCTCCTTCAGCTGCCAGCTTCTAAAATACATTCTTAGACTTCTTTGTATTTCAAAAGCTCACATACTACAGTATATGTGTGTAAATATATTTAAAAAAAGTGTTATGAGCTATAAGCTAATATGTTACCAATACTATTAATAATATTGCAGAAACTAAAATATATTTTTCTTTTTCACAAATTCCCTCATTTTTTTCCCTTTTTTGAATTTTTTTTTGTTTCTGCATTGTTAAAACTGTTGCAACATACTTTTCTCTTTGAAATTATTTTTATTTCACCATGTGTTTTTCTATTACCATTTCTGACCCAAGAACTTTAAGACACTTTGAGACCTGAACAAATGGTTCAGGTCTACAGTACCCCCGCCACTAGGCAAAATTTTCAGCTGACAAGGGAATGGGGATGTGCAGAAACCCACCCTAATCCCTGGGCATTCTGGCAATGCCCATCCCTCAGCAACTTCTCCTGATAATTTGTCCTTTATTCCCTGAGACAAACCTAATGAGTGTTTATCTTCAAGTGTTTGGAAAACCCCAAAACTCAAGGCTTGTATGATAAGAGGAATTTCCCTGGTTAATTCATGAGTTCCCCCAGGAAAAAGGAAAGTGTTTAAAAGGGTTTTCAACTCCCTTTTGAACCTCCTTTAAATGTGCTGTTACAAATAAGAACCCATATGTAATAAAAAGATTTCTGCCAGTCACTTTTAAAAGAAAAAGGGTGTGGATGCCATGCAATACATCTGGTTTTTTTATGGATAGGGCATTTAGGACCCTTTGTTTTGGCTTCCCTATAAAAGGATAAAGCAGAGTGTATTTCCATAAAATCCTCAAACAGACATAACCCAGATATGCATACTAAGATAACTACTAATCTTTGATTGAGTAAATTATGAAATCACTATCTTCCATTTAACTCCACCTCAGTGTTCTCAAGTCAGGATAAGGATTTCCAGCATTCACTTCTGTTAATACATAATCAACTTTGTCTTCTCTTCCACCTGATCTAATTTTTACAGCCTTTTTAAAAACTCGAGGTCTCCTTGGATCCCCTGAAATTGGTTAAAAAACAGGGTTAATTTTTTTTTTGGCCCACTTCTCCAGTCATTTATTAGTCTTTAGGCAAAATTATACAGTTCAGTCCTCCTTTTTCTCTCAAAGTAGTTTATGACCTGGTCCTCTCCAGCCTCCCACTTGTTATCTGGATATGGTATCAAAAGTCCTCGCCTATGGCCTCCCTGTTCTGCAACTTCACTCTACTGTGTTACACCCACGGCTCTACCACTTTTTTCCCACGGGTGCTGGTGTAGTTAACAACACCGTGTAGTAGCTGAACTTTCATTTTGTGTTTGTCAACCTAAAAAGGGGCCAGGTATATGCAGAAGCTACAAACTAGCACTAACCTGGATTTGATTCAGAAGTTACCATTTCTTTAAGAAGGGGGAAAGGTCTTCTTGCCCATTGAGCACTGAGCATATGTTTTCTCCCTCCTCTCATGAAAATGTCCATGAGATACTGAGTAACTTTGAGCAATGGGGTGGGAAAAAGGAGGGCAGGTGGGAGTAGGGGGAGGGAACACATGGGACGGAGGGTCAAACCCCGCCCCAAGGAACCTCCCAAATGTCCAAAATGCTTGTTTCAAAATGCCTTCAAGTGCTCTCTAGGGGTAAAGATGGTCATTTTACCATGTTTTTTTCCCCCTAGAGATTTTTTTTAAACCCAGGAAAGGCCTTTTTTCTAAAACAGGGAGTGAATAGGAAGTGACTTCCTGTTGCTCAAAAAAGGGTTCTCCTGGGCCTTAAATGGGGAAAACACTTTCCTTGCTTCCTGGAGAACAT
>CAOLHI010006888.1:0-21992 GCA_948474755.1 Ctenosaura bakeri
CGTTTTCCCCGCGATGCTATCATTCATGCAGCGCATGCGGGCTCCTGGCTCCCGGGGAAAACAAGGATAAAATAGAATGGGTTGACAATCTCCCCTTTTATGGCACCAAGGTCTACGTCCCCCCCTGCTGCCCGCGAGCAGGTACTTCATCGTTATCATGATTCCAAACCCGCTGGACATTTTGGGTTTTTGAAGACATTGCATGCGATTCGCCGCCTTTTTTGGTGGCCTATTAAACCCCTCCGTGCAAACTTACATTAAGCAGTGTGCCACTTGCAACTTTTTTAAAAGGTCGCCCACATCTAAACCTCAAGGGCTCCTGCAACCTCTGCCTGCCCTGCTAGCCCCTGGTCGGTCATCGCATGGGATTTTATCGTGTCTCTTCCCTCTTCACACGGCTTTCATGTTATTTGGGTTGTTACTACCCATTTTTCCCAAGCAATGTCTTTTTTGTGCCTCTAAAGAAACTACCCCGTGCTACCAGCTGGCTGACCTGTTCGTTAATCATGTATGGAAACTTCACGGACTACCTTCGGTGATCATTTCAAGGGATCCAATTTTCACTTCCAAGTTTTGGACTTGCCCTACTGAAAACCCTGGGAGTCACTCAGAAACTCAGCAGTGCTTATCACCCTCAAAAGTTTGGCCAATCTGAGCGTGTTAACAAATCTCTTGAACAATTTCTTAGGTGTTTTGTTTCTGAGAACCAGAATGTTTGGGGCCCCGCTCCTTCCGTTCGCTGAGTTTGCCATCAATTCTGCGGTTCATCCCTTTAACTGGGAAACCCCCCTTTGAAAGATTTTACGGTTCCCTTCCCTTTTCCCCCTCCCCCCCCTCTCCCTCTTTTCCTCCCTCCCCCTTTTCCGGTTTCTGCTTGGGTCTCTAAATTTTCTGGCTTTTGGGGAATTGCCTCAGATGCTATACACCCCTAAAGCTTCCCACAAACGTTTCGCTGACCGTAAACGGCAGCCTAAACCCCCCTTTTCCAGCCCGGGGATTTGGTTTTCCTTTCTTCTAAGAACATTTCCTCTCCTTCTCCGTCTAAAAAACTTTCCCCCGTTTTTTTCGGACCTTTTCCTGTGAAAAGGGCTATTAATGATGTCTCTTTTGAACTGATCTCCCCTTCCTCAAGGCTATTCATCCTGTTTTTCATTCCAGTTTGCTGAAGAGGGGCCCCTTTGCTGACTTCTTCGCCGGCTATGTTCCTCAACGCCCCGACCGACTTGCTACTGCATTCATATTACTATTTAGTTTTCTTGTCTTTCTACTGTTCCGTGATATTTTCTATATTTTGTGTATCTTTATGTATATTTTTTTTTAAAAAAAGTGGGGCAGGTGAGGGTCCTCCATTTTTTATTGTTTTGGTGAGTAACTGAGGAAATAGTGATAGTGGGCTTTTAGCTATTCCCAGGCGCCAACCATTCCTTCTGGCTGGAATTTCAAAGGAACCTTTTGGGCATGATGACGTTCTTTTTTTACAATATCTTAGGAGAAACTGTCTGTTAAAGTGTAAGGTGGGGGAAAACGCCATTTTCAGTTTAACGTCTGAAGACAGCATCCCTTACTATGTTACAATAAATCTTCTATTAAGTTTGTTGATCCGTGTAAGAGTAATCTGTTCCTGACACTCCCCCCTTTCCCATGCAGGAAGATATCATCAAAGCATTCCCTTGGACGAGCCCATCCAGCCTCTTTTAAAAACCTCCAAAGAAGGAGGAGACCCCACCATACTCCATAATCCACTGCCGGACAGCTCTGACCATCAGGAAGTTCCTCCTGAAGTTCAGGTAGAATCTTTTTTCCTGTAGTTTGACGCCATTGCTGTGTCCTGTCTCTGGAGCAGCAAAAAACGGGTTTGCTCCTCCCCCATATGACATCCCTTCAAATCTTAAACATGGCTATCATGTCCCCTCTTAATCTTCTCTTCCCCAGGCCAAACATCCCCAGCTCTTTAGACTATTCCTCAAAGGGCTTCAGGGTTTTCTGGGTGTTTGACCTTTTTGGGTTTACCTCCTCTGGACACCTCCCACCTTGTAATAATCCTTCCTGGACTGTGGTGCCCAGAACCGGACATAGTATTATTCCAGCTGGGGTCTGACCAAAGCGAAATAGAGTGGTACCATCAGTGGCAAGCCAAAACTACAACATTGTTCTGGGGAGCAAACCCCAGAGGGCGGAGGAAGGAATTTGAGCAAAGTGCTTCTGGAGTCTTAGAGCTGGGGGGCCCCCCAAAAGGCATCCAGCCCAAACTTGCCACAGCAATCCGTAATAAAGCATTCCTAAAAGACACCTGTGCAAACTGTTTTGAAGCCTAAAGAAAGAAAGTCTGCCAACATCTAGGTGGCCTTTCCACCGTTGAACAACTTTTACAATAAAATCGTTCCTAACATTTACATGGCATCTTTTTCTTGTAATTTGAACCCACTGCTCCACGTCCTAGTTCTGGGGCAACTAACAAGTGGCTCCTCTTTTTGTAACCCCCTTGTTTAAAAAGAGGGCTCTATCCCATCTCTTCTCTTTTTAAGCCAAACAAGCCCAGCCCCCAAAATATCTAAAAGGCTTGGTTTAAAGACCTTTGGCCATTTCTTCGGGAAAATTTACCTTGTTTCTGTAAATCTGTTGTGTGAACTCCTGCCGTGGTACAAAAGGGGGAACAGACTGAAGACTAAAGACCTGCCCCGGCTCTGGCTAGCAATGAGAAACGCCTCTCTCTCTCTCTCTCTCTCTCGGCTTTCAAAGTCTCCAGGGGTTTTGACCCCCCTGGTTGCCAAAAAACGGTGCCACCCCAACGCCAAATCCCCCTGCTCTAAGAGGGTTTGAGGAAGCAGCGCTTTGAATCTTCCCTCGTACAAATCTCGTTTGCCTCTTCTCATAATTGGAAAAAAACGTGGGGGCCCCAAAAGTCAATTCAGCTGATGGAAAAGGGGGGAGAAATGTGTTACCGCTTTTTTGTGGCTCGAGTCACACTTGCTGGGAAAGGGTAATTCTTTGGTGGGAGAAAAGGGAGCGCTTTTTCCTGAGACGACCCAAACTGTCCAATTTTTGTTGCTCGTGCAGGTAAGGGTTTGGCTCTTTAGGGAGTGTTTGGACAGAAAAAAGTAAACTGCTCATCCCTGTGAAACAAAGGCAGGGTTTTTCACTTTCAAAGGGGGGGTTGGACCCCTGGCCGGAACGAGAGCGCCCCCCAAGATCCCAGTCCGGAACGGTCATGTCCTGGTTTGGGGTTCGGGCGAATAAAATTGGAGGAACCTAATCCAGGAGAAATGAAAAGTTATCAGCAAATGGGATAGCTGCGCATGACAATTTTGAAATGTGGTGGCTTATAAGATGCTGTAAACTCAGTGGTTGTCAGTCTTGGCAAACAGCAAGATGTGCTCTTGCTTTCCTCAAGTCCCAAATAAAGCTTTTAAAACCTAATTCCTTGAATTAGCCAGTACACGACAATCATATACTGTAGGGGTTCCCAAATGTCTCACGACATGTTAGTGTGTCGCCTGAAGTGTGTAGGTGTGTCGCCTACAATCTTGGAAATGCATGTTATTATTTTTTCATATTTTTGAAAAATCAAAGGTTTTCACGACATATGTTGTGTCCCCGTACATTTTGTTATTACAATTTATGTACGTGTCTGTATCTCTTGTAAGGGGTTAAATTTAACCTCTGGTTTGCTAGTAAAACTTAATTACTTTTTCAAAACGAGGCATGTCTAAAAAGTGTGTCACCAACATGAAAAGTTTGAAACGCTCTGATATCCCGTATAAGAGCGCCCCATTTTTACACCGGCAAATACTATTTTCCGGGTATGAGACACACTGGCATCTAAGTGACCCCATTTTCAAACAGTATTTTTTAGGGGGAAAAGTGAGTCTTTTACGCCAGGAACTGGGAACTGTAGTCCAAAAAAGTCCAAGCTCATCCCGAACAGTAGTGACCACTTGTGGATGTTGGAGAAATGTATTTATGCAATTGTTTGGTTTCTTTTTTTTCTGTTGTGTGAGCTGCGCCCTAACGACACGAACACGTACAGATGTGAAAAAATTGTGAAAGGGGAAAAATATTTAGGGAACTTGGGTTTGGGGGCAAGGGGGGCCTACCCTACCTAGCTTTCAGAAATAGATTGTGCAAATGCAAAGGGCCACTTGTAAGAATGCAGGGCGTATCAATCAGCTTGCAACAATGGAATCAACCAAATTCTTGTATATTCAGGAGTGGAATCAGAGGATTCTAGGTGTGAAAATGCCCCAGGGCATCCGGCCAGGGAAGGGGGAAACAGCAAAGCAATGATATGCATGATCCCAGGGATGAGCTGTAAGAAACCAAAGGGCCGGATATAAATCATAGAATCATAAAAAGTAGAGTTGGAAGAGACCACACGGCCATCCATCCAACCCCCTGCCATGCAGGAACACCCTCAAAGCAATCCCGACAGATGGCCATCCAGCCTCTGCTTTAAAAAACCCCCAAGGAAGGGAAAATACCACACTCCATGGAGGCAGCGTTCCACTGGGGCAGTTCTATTAGGAAGTTCTTCCTGAGGTTAGGTGGAATCCCTTTCCCGCAGCTTGAATCCATTGCTCCTTGTCCTGGTCTCTGGAGCAGCAGAAAACAAGCCCCCTCCTTCCTCTACGTGGCATCCCTTCACGTATTTAAACATGGCTATCATGTCCCCCCTTAACCTCCTCTTCTGCAACTAAACATACCCCGCTCTCTAAGTCTATCCTCATAGGGCATGGCTTCCAGGCCTCTCACCATTTTGGTCGCCCTCCTCTGGACTTGCTCCCGCTTGTAATATCCCTTGAATTGGGGTGCCCAAATGGACACAGTATTTAAAACAGGTTAAAACCCAAAACAGAGTGAGTGGGCCGTTCCCCCCCCGATCTAGACACCATTGATGCAGCCAAAAATTGCATTGGCTTTCTTGGCTGCTCATCACACTGCTGGCTCATGTTCAGCTTGTGGTCTGTGAAGATTCCTAAACCCTTTCACACATACTGCTATCCAGCCACGTGTCCCCCATCCTATATTCCTGTATTCCATTTTTTCTACCTAAGTGTAGGACCTTACACTTCTTCTGGAATTTCATTTTGTTGCCCTGGCCCAGCTTTTTAATCTATCCAGGTCATTTTGAATTTTTTTGTCCTCTGGCGTATTAGCAACCCCTCCCAATTTGGCGTCATCTGAAATTTTATGAGCATGTCCCTATTCCCTCATCCAAGTCATTGATAAAAATATTGAACATCTTTCCGGGTACTGATGTCAGGCTGACTGGGCGATAATTTTGGGGTCCTTTTTTTCCCCCTTCTTGAAGATGGGGATAACATTTGCCCTCTTCCCGTCTGCTGGAACTTTTCCTTCCTCCAAATTTTTAAAGGTTATAGGAACGGTTTCCAAATACCTCTCCAGCTCTTTTTTTCCCCGGATGCAATTCATCTGGCCCTGGAGACTTGAATTCATCCAGTGTGGCCAGGTATTCCTGTGCCACCTCTCCACCTATTATGTGCCTCATTTCCTCTGCTTCCTCCCCTGCTCCCCAACCGCCAGGCTGAGTGCTTGTATCCTTCTGGGAAAAAACTGAGGCAAAGAAGGTGTTAAGTAGCTCTGCCTTTTCTCTTCCCCCTGTGAGTAATTCGCCATCTTCCCTGTGCAGCGACCCTACTGTCTACTTCTTTTTCCTTTTGCTGCGGACATATTTAAAAAAGCCCTTTTTATTGTTTTTAATGTCTCTGGCCAGCCTAAGTTCGTTCTGTGCTTTAGCCTTTCTGACCTCCTCCCTACATCTCCTGGCTACTTGCTTAAATTCTTCTTTGGTTTCCCCCTTCTTCCATTTCCTATACGTGTTTCTCTTGACTCTTAGCTCAGCTGAGAGTTCTTTAGTCAACCATTCTGGTTTCTTCAGATGCCTTGCATTTTTCCTCCTTATTGGCACTGTTTTAGACTGTGCCTTCAGTATCTCCCTTTTAAGGAACTCCCATGCCTCCTGAACTCCTTTCCCTTTCACTATTCCTGACCACGGAATACCAGCCAGCAGCTCCCTAAGTTTACAGAAGTCCGCTTTTTTAAGATCTAAGATGAGTGTCTGGCTACCCTTATCTTCTCCTTCCCACTGAATGCCAGATTCCAACAGAGCATGGTCACTCCCCCCTAAAGATCCAACCACTTCTACCTCATTCACAAGGTCATCCCTGTTGGTCAAGACCAGATCTAGAATATTTGATCCCCTTGTGGCCTCTTCCACCTTCTGGACCATGAAGTTGTCTGCAAGAGAAGCAAGAAACTTGCTGGACCTTGCTGTCTTGGCAGAGTTTGACTGCCAGCATATATCCGGGTAATTGAAATCTCCTATAATTACTGTATCCCTCCTCTTTGAATGTGCAGTCATTTGGTTGAGGAAGGCGTCATCCAAGTCCTCAGCCTGGGTTGGAGGTCTGTAGTAAACCCCCACCAGAATACCCCTATTGTTTCTCGCTGCCTTAATTCTTACCCAAATGCTCTCTACCTGGCTTTCTGGGTTTAAGTCCTGGATCTCTTCACAGGTGAAAACATCCTTGACATACAAGGCTACTCCTCCTCCTTTCTTGTTTGGTCTATTTTTACAAAATAGGCTATACCCCTCTATTCCTATATTCCAATCATGAGACTCATCCCCCCAGGTCTCAGTGATGCCTATCAAATCGTATTTATTTTCTTGTACTAGGAGTACAAGCTCATCCTGCTTGTTTCCCATACTCCTTGGATAAGAACAAGGATTTAGGTTCTCAAGACGAAAGCAGATAAACATCCAAAGCGCCTGGGAAACTTGGGGGCTCAGCGGAAATGAGGTGACATTTATGATCATAGAAACATAGAGTTGGAAGAGACCACCATGGCCATCAAATCCAACCCTCTTCGGCCATGCAGGAACAAACACTCAAAGGCAAATGGCCACCCAGCCTCTCTTTAAAAACCTCCTAAGAAGGAGGAGACTCCACCACACTCCAGATTCCACTGCCAGACAGCTCTGACTGTCAGTAAGTTCTTCCTGAGGTTCAGGTGGGATCTCCTTTCCTGAAACTTGAATCCATTGCTCCTCGTCCTAGTCTCTGGAGCAGCAGAAAACAAGCTTGCTCCACCTGCGACACGACATCCCTTCAAATACTTAAGCACGGTTAACATGTCCCCTCTTCACCTTCTCTTCTGCAAACTAAACATCCCCAGCTCCCTAAGCTGCTCCTCATGGGGATTCATGGCCTCCAGACCCTTCACCGTTTTGGTTGCCCTCCTCTGGACATGCTCCAGCTTTTCCATATCCTTCTTGAAATGAGGTGCCCAGAACTGGACAAAGGATTATTCCAGATGAGGTCTAACCAATGCAGAATAGAATGGTACTGTTATTTCCCTCAATCTAGACACCAGACTCTTATTGATGCAACCAAGAATTGTGTTGGCTTTTTTGGCTGCTGCATCACACTGCTGGCTCATATTCTGCTTGTGGTCCACCAAGACTCCTAGATCCCTTTCACACGTACTGTTGTCCAGCCGTGTGTCCCCCATCCTTATTTGTGCATTCCGTTTTTAGTGACCTTATATTTCTCTCAGTAGAAATTCATTTTGTTGGTCTTGGCCAGCTCTCCAATCTGCCAAGGTCATCATGAATTTTGATCCTGTCCTGCGATGTAAAACCCCTCCCAATTTCCTGTCATCTGCAAATTTGATCAGCTTGCCCTCCACTACTTCATCCATAGAATAAAAAAAAGTAGAGTTGGAGAGACCCCAGGGCCATCCAGTCCAACCCCCTGCCATGCAGGAACAACCTCAAACCTCTCCCTTGGACAGATGGCCACTCAGCCTCTGCTCAAAAGCCTCCAAAGAAGGAGGAGACTCCACCACACTCCAGGGAGGCAGCTCCGACTGTCAGGAAGTTTTTCCTGAGGTTCAGGTGCAATTTCCTTTCCTGCAGCTTGAATCCATTGCTCCTTGTCCTAGTCTCTGGAGCGGCAAGAAGCAAGCTTGCTCCATCTTCAGCATGATCTCCCTTCAAATATTTAAACATGGCTATCGTGTCCCCTCTTAACCTTCTCCAATCCAATTCATTGGTGAAGCTGTTGGAGAGCCCTTGGCCCAGGAATGAATCCTGCAGCCCCCCCCCCAAAAGTCACATCTCTCCAGGATGAAAAGCAGCCAGCGGAGGGGGATCATGGAGGGGATTTGCGGGATGCGTGCCCCAAAGTCGGCGTTTAGAAGGGCAACGTTAAGGACTGAGATAGAGCAACACCAGAGAGGTGTTAGGAGACGGGGAGGGGATGGATAGGGAAAGTTTGAGACTGGCAAAATCAAAGCAAGGCAACACATAAGTTTCCTCGGGAATTTAGGAAGGGGAAAACCCTGGAGATGCACCAACAGAAATTACACACGTGCAAAAGTGTGCGTCACCAAGTGTGTATTGCAGAACGGTAGCTTTAGCAACTATTACAATGCTGTGCGTTGTTAAAAACTTGTTAAAAACTTCTGAAGAATTTTGGGTGTTTTCCTGAGAGCAAAAGAGTAGACGGCACCTGAACCCGAAGTACAACAGTCTGAAGCACTTTTACCCATTGCTATGCTGCTTGTGCCATTGGAATAAAAACACTGCTGCTAAAATCTGAGTATTTTTTTTTTGGGGGGGGGGGAGCCAGTTAAGCAGTACGCAACACACTACAGGCTCCAACACAACACGGTCACACAACAGTTCTGTTGTTGTTCATTTTTTCCCCCTACAAACCATGCAAGAGATTTTGGGTGCCTCGACCTACCGTCGGCCAGTGATCCGTCTGCCTGTCTCTGTAACTGCGACTCCGCCGTTGCATCGGGAGGTAAAGGGAGTTCCTCGGGATGGTCCCTCGCGGCCTGGTTTGGTCCCATCATCTTCCACGTCCGGCTGGAATGAAAGTGGGAAAAACCGGGAGGGGAAATAAGATTAGAGAAAGAGATGTAACAACAACACATAGATAATTCTCCGTTAACAAAGCCTCTGACAAAGAAGCTCCATTTTACAAAGCCTGTGCAACCTCATCCTCCATCTAGCTGGATTTTTTTTTAGCAACATCAGCATTAGGATGATCAAAGAGAAAACATTTGGAGCAGTTGCTCCAGTATCCCTCCCCGAGCATGTGTGAACAGCAAAACAGAAAGAAAGGGGAGGAGGATAAGCCTGCCTCAGCAGCTACCCCAATAGATTTCTTTTTTTGGATTGCAATTCCCAGAATTCCCTGTTCCAGTTGCAGTCCGAAAGCCAAACACAGAAGTTTGGCCTTCAAAATAGAAATCATAAGTTAAACTTGCATATTGTTCTTTCTTTTCAATCTTTATTTTTACCGCTGACAATTCCATGGAAAGATGCTATGAAAATGAAAGATGACTTTAAGTTGTTGCTCTTCTAATTTTTTTAATAATGCAAGTATGATTGGGTTTAAAGAATATGTGTTAAGAATTTGCTAGTTATCCTCAGAATTAAATAATACTGAAAAACTTGGATTTAGAAGTTAGAACAGTTTAACTAGAAGTTAGAAGTTTAGAAGTTAGAACAGTTTAGTAGACTTATATAAAGAACAGCATTTCTTCTCTAGGTATTGAAAAGGTATGAAGTACAATGAAAATAAAAATAATGAACAACAAAGTTAAAATTGAGTTTAAGTCATGATTATAAGTTAAGTACCTTTATTTGCTAGTAGTTGTTTGCAAAAAGAGTGGTAAAACCAATTTTTAAATAGTTGTAGATTTTTTTCTTTTGCTCATTTACTTAAGTTTTGATTTATATTTAGAGTTATGATTGGACGGCTTAATGTTGTTTTGTATTTTTTTTCCTTTCTTTCTTTCAAACTTTGATTTGCGGCATGGTTTAGAAATTTGGAGACAATGAAACTTTTAGAAGGTTTCTTCAGAAGATGAAAGCAGAAATGATGGGAGAATTAAAGGCGACAAGAATGGAGATAAAGACTACAAGAACAGAAATCAAACAGGATTTAAAGAAGGGAGTGGAAAATCCGAATAAGAACTTGCAAAAACTTGCAACAGATCGAACAACAATCGATAAGAATGTAGAAGTTCAAGAGAAAAACCAGAAATTGGAAGACTTGGTGGAGAATATGAAAAAGGAGCAGCAAAAAAACCCAGAGTATAGTTAAGTTAAAAATGCAACAACGGAACAAAAGTTTGAAATTAAGAGGCTCAGAGGAGCAGAAAAATGAAAATCTACACCAAAGAGTTACAGATATCCTGGCCCCATTTATAGGTCAGAGAAGAGGCAGATTTGAACTGGAGACTGAATAAATCAGGATTAAATCGTCAATTGCAAAGAGAAAAGCACTTCCACGAGATGTAACGGTATATTTTACCAGACAAAAAAAATCAAGGATCTTTGAGCGAAGCTATAAAGAGAAACTGATAGTGGATGATGAGGAAATAAAATTTTTTAAAGATATACCGGCCAAGGATATCGAGGCAAAGAAGAGTCGCCAGGGGACGAATATAAGATACAGATGCAGGAACATACAACCAAAGAACTGACAGATGGCCATCTGGCCTTTGCTTAAAAACCTCCAATGAAGGGACCATCCCGTTTTCTGAGGATCGGGCCGAAGGCAAGCCCTAAGTCCATCCCCAGAGAACCTAAAAAGAAGCACCGGCCCCTTCCTCTCTGTTGCGGTGCTGCTTCCGTCCATTTTGAATTCCTAGCTTGGAAAAAGGGATGGTACCTTTTGGACAGGAGTTAATACCGTCAGCCCTCCGAACGTTTGCAGGTTCCCCTTTTTGGAAGATTCCATTATCCACGGATTATTTGCTGTTCACTCTGCACCCTCCCTAGGCCATTTTATTAGGGATTGCAAGCCTCGTGAGGCTGAGGCAAACTGCAAACGAAGCTCGTAAATCCCTCTTAAAAACGGTGTGGGGCAGCAACGGAGGTGGCCATAAGCCCCCCGGCCCTCCACTTCAGCCTTGGGAAGGAACCCAGATGCCCCAAAGGAATCCACGGTGGGTTTAATATGGTGGTCATACTTTTTTTGTGTGTTAAATATGGTTTGGGGGTGGGCTAGAGTTATTCACAGTTTTTCCACATCTTCATGGGGGGTCTTGTGCCCCTAACCCTAGAGAATGTGGAGGGATGACTGTACTGTACCTCAACTTTTATCCAAAAAAGAACCATCCCCTTCTCTGGCAAAAGGCCTTTTTAGAAAATGACAAGGGAAAGAGCTGGCTGGCTACTGTGTGTTCCTCTCTCCTTTTATAAACAAGTAGTTACTGTAGCTGGGGACAAAAAGTTTGCTGAAACAGGTTCATAGAGAGAATCATAGAGCTGGAAGAGACCCCAGGGGCCACCCAGTCCAGCCCCCTTCTCCCATGCGTGGACAAGCTGGAAGGTGTCCAGAGGAAGGCAAACAAAACGGTGGAGGGTCTGGAAGCCATGAAGCCCTCTGAGCTGGAGCTGAGAAGGTTAAGAGGAACACGATAGCCCCTGTTTAAAGATCCCAAGGAATCTCATGTGGAGGGTGGGACAAACTTATTTCCTGCTGCTCCAGAGACTAGGACAAGGAGCAATGGATTCAAGCTACAGGAAAAGAGGTTCCACTTGAACCTCAGGGGAACTTCGTGATGGTCAGAGCTGTCCCAGCAGTGGAATCTGCTGCCGCCTCCATGGAGTGTGGTGGATTCTCCTCCTTCTTTGGAGATTTTGAAGCACAGGCTGGGTGGCCATCGGTCCAAGAGAGGGTTTTGATATGTGTTCCTCCATGGACAAAGGGGGTTGGATTGGAGGGCCCCTGGGGTCTCTTCCAACTCTAGGATTCTATGACACAATCCACAATCCTTTTGACAGATTCTGGCCATCCAGCCTCTGTTTGAAAACCTCCAAAAAAGGAGACTTCACTACACTCTACTGAAGGAGCAGATTCCATTGTCGAACTGCTCTTACCGTGAAGAAGTTCTTCCTAATATTTAGATGGAATCGCTCTTCCTGAAGTTTGAATCCATTGCTTCATCAGGTCCTAGTCTCTGGAGCAGCAGAAACAGGCTTGCTCCATCCCCCACGTGACATCCCTTCAGATATTTAAACATAGCTATCGTGTCCCCTTCTCTCAACCTTCTCTTCTCCAGCCTAAACCTACCCAGCTGTATCAGAATTTATGAATATTATCCTTTCCTCTGGACTGCAACTGGAACAGGTAATTCTGGGAGCTGCAGTCTGAAAACGAAAAGGGAACTTCTTTGAAGCTTGGAGGCCATCACAAGCAAATAAAATCTCCAACCGGCACCATTTCATTTCTACTCAATGACCAACCTACCTTTTTCCCTTCAGAGAGAAAAATGCCATGTGGATGTGCTCCGTCTGCTCAGCTGGCTGTCCGAGTTCTCGAGTGGGAAGCTCTGCCGAACTCTGCTCTGTTCTTCAACTTTTTCTTGTGCCACTGGACTGAACGGGAAACCACCGCCTTTTCCTCTCTGCATGGTTGGACCTTTTCGGAGTAAGAGCGTTTTAATCTGGTGGGACATTTGCCAAACTCGGCACAGCGGAGCTGGATTCGAGTCGCTCTTGGCTGCAAAAGCATCTTGCCCAAAAGAACCTTCACTCGCACCAGCTTTCCTCTTGCTGATGGCAGTCAAATTAGTGTCCGCATGCTGGCTGCCTTCCTTGGGCACATCCGTCTCGCGCTTCAGCCTCATCCCCTTCCACGAAGCCACCTCAGCAAGCGGATGGGAAGGAGGAGCGAAACCCACCTGTGATTCAATATCCGTGCAAACCTGTGCTCCATAGTGTTTTGCACTTTGGAGCCTCAACACAAGGCCCTGTTCTCTCGTCAATGATAAAGGTTTTTTTCTGGCATGCTGGTCTGCTCCAAGAATGAATCCTTTGGCTTCTCCACAACCTGCCTCCCCCAATGAGGAGGGGTCCCTTTCGCATCAATGGCTTTTAAGGGGCTCGTGCCTGGCTCGTAACTCTCTATGAACGTTTCCGCCACAGAGATTTCCTGCCTCCTGCCTCCTGGCGAAAGATCTGCCCTTTTGGGCTCTCTCTCGGCATACCTGCAGGGCATTCTGCCTGCAGAGTATTGCTGAAATGCCAGTTTTCCCCCTAGAAAACACGCTGCTCTCTTCAGGAAGGCTGCCCTCTCTCTGAATTGGAGAACCCCTCCTAAGCCTCGTGTATTCGGCCATCAGCACATCCAGGTCAAGAACTCCTGACCGATAACCATCCCTCGGCTTATCTTTATCTGGACCTTGCTTCTGGTCAGCACTCTTCTTTTGACCCGGATGCTTGCTGTCCTCGTGGAGAGGCCTCACGTGGGAAGGAGACTTTGTCCCAGACCCATGAAACGGGAAGTCAAAGTTTGTTTCTCTGTCTTTTGCCCAGATTTGGCTCTCATTTCTTGCCTCGGTGAGCGGATATTTAAACAGTCCTCTTGGCGGAATCTCTGAGGCATCGCTTTTTTCCCCATCCCTGTTGAGATGCTGATCCAGAGATCCCTGCATTCCAGGAAACCTTTTACCGTGCGAACGATTTGCAAGAGGGGCTGTTTTCGCAACACTAGCACTAGGAGGAATGGAAGCATCAGCCGTGAACGAAGGAACGTGTTTATTTTTGAGAAGATCTGGCGCCTTGCTGGGCACATTCTTGTTTTTCTTCAGAAATCTGGTAAGTAAGAGCAAAAACAGGTCGCCTTCAATTCTGAAGGAGAGAGCTGGTTCCTAAGACCGCTGTCTGCATGCGGGGTGCCCCAGATCTCCCTTCCCTCATCTCTCCTCCATACCCAGGGCTTCTCTTTGCAAGGGAAGAATCCCAAAGTTGGAAAGAGTCCTTTCTGCTTGGAGACTTTCCTCTCTCTTGAAAGAGAACACCAGCCTCCTCAAACCTGGTGGCGTTGTGAGGCAAAGTCTTCCTCCGCCATCTTTCCACGGATTTTGGAGCAGAAATGCCACGGCCACTTCTCCTGACCTTCTCATCCATGTCGACTTCCTGAAAACCATCCCCTTTGAGTCTGTGGCCAGAAACATCTGATTCTTCCTGTGCATCGTGGGCAATTAATACTTTGGGCTCGTCTTGCTCGGCAATGTTAACTTTCTGAGGGTCTCCGCTCAAGTGGGTGGAGGCCCTTTTAGTGAAGGCCTGCCACTGGCTTGTCCTACGTGCAACGGGCTGACTCTCACGCTCTTCCATCACAGAGGAAAACAGGCTCTTTTCGACACTTGCTTTGGCTTCATAACCATCGGTTCTGCTCAGTTCCACTCCTAGAACTCCCCAGGGAAATGTTTCGGTGTTGCAGAACTTTCAGTCTTATTGGAGACGATCATTTCTCTTCTCTCTTTCTCTGTTTCAGCAGAAAGCTTAGATGCTTTCTCCTCAGCTCGCTCCCAATCCTTACTTCTGTTTGCAAAGTACGATGCTTTCATGGTTGCCTGCTGCTGCCCGGTCCAGTTTTTGCTCCCCTCAGTTACTTGTTCATGGGAAGATGCTTTAACTTCTCGCGCTAGGGTTGCCACGGCAGCACCTTCTCCAGGGCTTTCTTCCACTTTGGAACAAAGTCCTCTCTTTCCAGCCATCACCCTGAACTTCAAGGCTACGGGCCCAAGTGGCAGCCGTGATGCTCCCATCCATCCTTCTCCTTTCTTTCAAAGATCTTCTGCTCCGCAGAGTTACGGCTTTATTTTCAGGCACTGCCATGATGGCCTCGCTCTGCACCCTTTCACCGACCGTCTGGAGGATTTCATACCTCGGTTCTATTCTCTGGTACATAACAGGAGCTCCTCGACAGGCTTCGGAGTGGCTTTTTTGTACCTCTCCTTCAAATTAAGTTTCTCCCATGCAGTGGCCTGCGGCGTTTTATCCTCGTCTATCGTCCTTGTTTTTCTGGGTTTTTCAGCATCCACCAGTACATCGGCCTGCCTGGATGGAATCTTCCTCGAGGTTCCTTTAGCATCCAGTACTCTCTCCACCCTTGATTCCCGGAAATGGCCCAGCGGACCTGTGACAGAATCGTGCATCAGTTGTGACTTCGGCTCTGTTCCAAGGTGATTCGCGGCCACTGTGTGTCTCTCCACATTGTGCTCAAACATCGTTGCCCGGACAGTTTTGACGCCTACGTTTTCCAGAGGAGGAATGGCATGCGTTTTGATGTTGTGAACTGCAACGGATGCAGGACTGTCACCCTGCAGTACGGACACACTTTGCCTCTCTTTGACAGAGCCACCATCTCTCTTGGGACACTCATCTGAAAGGGATGTTTTTGCATTCTGTGGTGACTTCCATGGTATCCCAGCCCCTTCTGTGCTATACTGGGGAGTCTTCTTTTTCTGAAACAAAACACAAAAACATGTTTAGGAACTCTGCTAACATACAGGTGCAGCTTTGCTGATCTGGGAATCCAGAATCTGAAACCCTCCAAAAAATCCTGAAACAATAATAATAATAATGTTTATTTATAACGCCCTTTACACCAAAGGGTGGAGCAATGACATATAAAATCAGGGACAAAGACATTAAAACAAAAAACCACAACAACACATGGCATAAAATCCCCAACACCCCAGCAGCTGCTACCCATCTGAGCACCTCAAACACATCTCAATGACTTAAGGTGGGGAGTCAAAAAGGAAGGTCTTCAACTGTTTGTAAAAACAAGCAACATTTTCCTCCAGCCGGAAGTCCAAAGGAAGACCGTTCCATAAACGCAGAACCAGATTTCGAAAGGTTCACAGTCTGGATAGACCTGTATGCACTGGTGGAACAAACAAACAATTGTTTGCCTGCAGATCTCAAATTCTTGGATGGAACATACCACACAAACCGAGCTGCAAGGTACTGAGGGAGGTTAATACACAAAGCTTTAAATTTCAGTAAGGTCTTTGACAGAGTCCCCCATGACTTTCTTGCAAAGAAGCTGCTAAAATGCAGACTGGGCAGGGCAACTGTCAGGTGGATTTCTAACTGGTATGACTGATTGAACCCAAAGGGTGCTCCTCGCCCATGGCTGCTGTTCATCCTGGAGAGAGGGGACTTTTGGGGTGCCACGGGGTTCTGTCCTGGGCCCAGGGCTGTCCAACATCTCCATCAATGACTTGGATGAAGGAGTGGAGGGCAGGCTGATCAAATTTGCAGATGACCCAAAATGGGGAGTGTCGGGAGTCCTCCATGTTTTATTGTTTTAGGATAGCAGTAGACTGAGGAAATAGTGATAGTAGGCTGTTAGCTATTCCCAGGCGCCAACCATTCCTTCTGGCTGGAATTTCAAAGGAACCGTTTGGCATGATGACGTTCGTTCTTTTACAACTATCTTAGGAGAAACTGTCTGTTAAAGTGTAAGGTGGGGGAAAACGTTCCATTCTCGAGCTTTAACGTCTGAAGACAGCATCCCTTACTATGTTTCAATAAATCTTCTATTAAGTTTGTTGATCCGTGTGAGAGTGAATCTGTTCCTGACAGAAAGCTCGAGAATCTTTTCAAAAAATGCACCAATTGATGGACCAGTCGATTACTGAAGAAGAGCAAGGATCTGCAGAATCTGATGGAGCTACAGAAACTGAAGTGCCCATGGATACCAAGACAAAATTGCGCCTGACCGAGGCTATGGAAACCCCCACAAGCGGCCAAACCTGGGTCTGGGGAGAAAAGCCACGTACGTCGTTGAGACAACGCAGAAGGGCTGCTAGATGGGATACATCAGCAAAAGACCTATCCCTTTTGGAGGAGATAAAGCAAATGGAAACCGAACTGGAAAGAAAAGATGAGGAGATACTCGAACTCAAGACCATGCTACGCGAGATGCGCATCCGTCCCTCGCAGACAGGGAGATCACCAGGAGGAGAACCACGAGCGGCTGTCTCGGCGGCAGGCACCCCTGGTCCGCCCCAGCAACCAACAGGGCACACGCCAACGCCACTGTTACTCAGAAATGTGGGAGACCTGAAAGCGACCTTCAACGGGAAGGGGGAGAAACTCTCTTTTTTTTTGACTATGGCAAACAATTTCATGATTGATCACGGCCATCTATTTCGGGATGATGCGGCCCGAATTCGATACCTAAGCCAGAGGATGAAAGGACTGGCAGCAGACTGGGTAGCGAACCTATATGACTCCCGCGCCCCCGAAACTGAAAATCTGCAGCTCTTCATGAACCATCTGCAGGAACGCTTTGAAGACCCCCATTTATTGGAAAACACCAAATATCAACTGAAACGAATGAAACAAGGCAGGAACGATGTGGGGACGTATTCCCGTGAATTTAGAAACCTGGCCACCAAAGTCCCGTGGAGTGATGAAATTCTAATTGAGTTATACAAAGATGGACTAAATCCTGATATTCTACACGGGTGCTTAATGCAGGCCAATCCACAGACCCTGCTAGGTTGGGTCAGACTAGCTACTGAAATGGAAGGCATAACCCAGACTGTTCAGCTGAACCGACAAAGACAAGACGTGCCAAAACGACAACCTCGCGGTCCCACCATCCTCAATGCTGAGGAACGGAACAAACGTCTCCGTTTGGACATGTGCTTTAACTGTGGAAAACCGGGCCACCTCGCCAACACCTGCCGCGGAAACCAAGCTCCGACTGGGACTAAGGGAGCACGAGCAGACCCAAAGAATATAGAATTCACACATCAGACAGCGGCCGCCAAACAACCACTTAGACGCACTTCTAAGGACCCTGCAGCGGCGACAGGAGACTCCGATCCCAATGATGAAACCACCTCTTCGTCCTCATCTGACATAGATGGAGATTCTAAACCTGACTGCGATGACTGGCAAGCGGCGGGAACATCTGTAAGTACTCCTAAAATTCCCCATTTCTACGCCACGGTTGCGATTAGTGGCAGCGATGGGACTTTGCATGTACATAGGGCATTAATTGACTCTGGCTGCTCCAGAAGTTTGTTACACCCCAAATTGGCCAAACAATTGAAAACTCTTTATGAGCCCTTGGAATGCCCCATCAAATTAACGCAAATGGATGGGACCTCAATGACTGGGGGAGTAATTAGTAAAATCACTAAGCCCATCTCATTTCAAATGGACAAAAACAATTACAGCATGCGATTTCTAGTTCCCAAGGCGATGCAGTTCAAATTGGTCTTGGGAATCGATTGGCTTCGTGAATATAACCCCCAGATAAACTGGACTGCTGGCACTATGTCCTCTTCAGATGAAAACTTTTCTATTCCCCATGAAGAATTGCAACAAATTCCTTCACACTACCGAGACTTCCAAAAGGCTTTCCACGAAAGGGAGGCTGACAAATTGCCTCCCCACACGGACTTTGACTGTAAACTGGAATTAGTTGACAGGGCCACCCTGCCTAAACCGAAAATTTATCCCATGAGCCAAAAAGAACTCCTTGCTCTCAAGAAGTTCCTAAAAAAAAAACTTGGCTCGCGGCTTTATCAAGCCCTCTACAGCCCCCACGGCGAGTCCTGTCTTCTTCTGAAAGAGAAAAGATCCCAGTGCTGATCCTAGGCTGATAGTCAACTACTCTGCTATTAACCAGGTTATTTCCTCCAATTCTTATCCCATACCTCTGATACGGACTGTTTTGGACCATCTTGTTCAAGGAAAATATTTCACCAAACTTGATCTTAAAGAGGCTTTTCATAGGATTAGAATGGACCCGGACTCTGAGTGGCTCACCACCTTTGCAACTCCTCTAGGTAACTTTAAATGGACGGTTCTTCCCTTTGGCTTACAATCGGGGCCATCTGTGTTCCAAATGTTTTTGAACACCATTTTCCATGACTTGTTGTATCAGGGGGTTCTGATTTATCTGGATGACATTTTAATTTACGCAGATTCCATGGAATCTCATGTGTCCTTGGTACGTGAAGTGTTACGAAGGCTTATAGATAACAACCTCGTGGTTAATCTATCTAAATGCCAATTTGACACCCAAACTTTTGATTACTTGGGATATAGGATTCAAGATTGTTCACTTAAAATGGACCCTTCGAAGATTAACTCCATTTTGCAATGGCCCGTCCCTAAAACTGTGAAGCAACTGCAGCAATTTCTTGGTTTTGCGAACTTCTACCGGAACTTTATTGAGGATTTTGCTGCCATAACGCTTCCACTCACCAACCTTCTACGGAAACCTAAAGGATCCATTGCGGGCAAGGCGCATAGACTTTGTTGGTCGCCTGAGTGTCAATCGGCGTTTGACCATTTGAAATCTAAATTTACGTCTGAGCCCTTACTCCTTTTTCCCGACAGTACGAAGCAATTCATTGTGCAAACGGATGCTTCGGACTTTGCCATGGCAGCCGTTCTTTTACAACATGACACCACAGGAGCACTCAGGCCTTGTGCTTTCATTTCAAAGAAATTTTCCCCTCAACAAGCTAATTGGCCTATTTGGGAGAAAGAAGCCAAGGCTATCCATTTTGCGCTGTCCTCTTGGCGTCATTTGCTTGAAGGGGCTCGACTTCCCTTTGAAGTTTGGACTGATCATAGGAATTTGCAAGCCTTACAGTCGGCTAAGAAACTCTCCCCTAAGCAGGCGAGATGGGCTGAATTTTTCCAGAGATTCCGATTTAAAATTGTTTTCAAACCTGGCCGAACTAACCAACTGGCGGACCCTCTCTCTCGACTTCCCTGTTTTGCGGAACCCCCTGCTACGTCCTCCCCCTCCAATACCTTGTTTCCTGCCTCCTCCCTGGCTTTTCAAGTGACTACTCGTGCATTAGCAAAGACAAGGCTTTCTGCCTCCTCTCTTTGTGACTCCGCTCTCCGCGATGCTATCATTCATGCAGCGCATGCAGACTCCTGGCTACCGGCAAACAAGGATAAAATAGAATGGGTTGACAATCTCCCCTTTTATGGCACCAAGGTCTACGTTCCCCCTGCTGCCCGCGAGCAGGTACTTCATCGTTATCATGATTCCAAACCCGCTGGACATTTTGGGTTTTTGAAGACATTGCATGCGATTCGCCGCCTTTTTTGGTGGCCTGGATTAAACCCCTCCGTGCAAACTTACATTAAGCAGTGTGCCACTTGCAACGTTTCTAAGTCGCCCACATCTAAACCTCAAGGGCTCCTGCAACCTCTGCCTGCGCCTGCTAGCCCCTGGTCGGTCATCGCATGGGATTTTATCGTGTCTCTTCCCTCTTCACACGGCTTTCATGTTATTTGGGTTGTTACTGATCACTTTTCCAAGCAATGTCATTTTGTGCCTCTAAAGAAAGTACCCAATGCTGAACGACTTGCTGACCTATTCGTTCATCATGTATGGAAACTTCACGGACTACCTTCGGTGATCATTTCGGACAGGGATCCAATTTTCACTTCCAAGTTTTGGACTTGTCTACTGAAAACCCTGGGAGTCACTCAGAAACTCAGCAGTGCTTATCACCCTCAAACAGATGGCCAATCTGAGCGTGTTAACAAATCTCTTGAACAATTTCTTAGGTGTTTTGTTTCTGAGAACCAGAATGATTGGGCTCCACTCCTTCCGGTCGCTGAGTTCGCCATCAATTCTGCGGTTCATACCTCTACTGGGAAACCCCCCTTTGAAATAGTTTACGGCTTCCTTCCTTCTCCTTTCCCCCCCCTCTCCCTCTCTTCCTCCGCTCCTCCTTCTGTTTCTGCTTGGGTCTCTAAATTTTCTGGCATTTGGCAATCCGTCTCGGATGCTATAGCTTCCGCTAAAGCCTCCCACAAACGTTTCGCTGACCGTAAACGGCAGCCTAATCCCCTTTACCAGCCCGGGGATTTGGTTTTCCTTTCTTCTAAGAACATTTCCTCTCCTTCTCCGTCTAAAAAACTTTCCCCTCGTTTTCTCGGACCTTTTCCTGTGAAAAGGGCTATTAATGATGTCTCTTTTGAACTAGATCTCCCTTCTTCCCTCAAGGCTATTCATCCTGTTTTTCATTCCAGTTTGCTGAAGAGGGCACCTTCGCTGACTTCTTCGCCGGCTGATGTTCCTCAACGCCCCGACTGACTTGCTACTGCATTCATATTACTATTTAGTTTTCTTGTCTTTCTACTGTTCCGTGATATTTTCTATATTTTGTGTATCTTTATGTATATATTTTTTTTAAAAAAGTGGGGCAGGATGTCGGGAGTCCTCCATGTTTTATTGTTTTAGGATAGCAGTAGACTGAGGAAATAGTGATAGTAGGCTGTTAGCTATTCCCAGGCGCCAACCATTCCTTCTGGCTGGAATTTCAAAGGAACCGTTTGGCATGATGACGTTCGTTCTTTTACAACTATCTTAGGAGAAACTGTCTGTTAAAGTGTAAGGTGGGGGAAAACGTTCCATTCTCGAGCTTTAACGTCTGAAGACAGCATCCCTTACTATGTTACAATAAATCTTCTATTAAGTTTGTTGATCCGTGTAAGAGTGAATCTGTTCCTGACAGGGAGGGACAGCTAATACCCCAGAGGACAAGATCAGAATTCAAAATGACCTTGACAGACCAGAGAGCTCGGCCAAAGCTCACAAAATGAATTTCAACAGAGAGACATGTAAGGTCTCCCACTTTGACAGAAAAAATGAAATGCACAAATATAGGATGGGGGACATGTGGCTGGATAACAGTACGTGGGAAAGGGATCCAGGAGTCTAGGTGGACCACAAGCGGAACATGAGCCAGCAGTGTGATGCGGAAGCCAAGAAAGCCAACATGATTCTTGGCTGCATCAATAGGAGTATGGTGTCTAGATCAAGGGAGGTGATGATACCACTCTATTCTGCTTCAGTTAGACCTCATCTGGAATAACCCTGTGTCCAGTTCTGCGCACCTCAATTCAAAAAGGATATGGACAAGCTGGAGCGTGTCCAGAGGAGGACAACCAAAATAGTGGAGGGTCTGGAAGCCATGAAGCCCTATGAGGAGCAGCTTAGGGAGCTGGGTATGTTTGGTCTGCAGAAGAGAAGGGTAAGAGGGGACCTGAAAGCCACATTTAAGTATTTGAAGGGATGTCATGTCAAGGAGGGAGTGGGTTTGTTTTCCACTGCTCCAGAGATTAGGACACGGAGCAATGGATTCAAGCTGCAGGG
>CAOLHI010006889.1:0-20932 GCA_948474755.1 Ctenosaura bakeri
CTTTAGTCCAAAAATTCTTTCCACTTTCACAAGTCCCCGATTTCCATTCCCATTAACCCTTTTTGTTTCCCAACCCCGTACAGCTTTTTCACACGTCATATAGCTTTTTGGGGGGAAAAGGCTGTCAGGATCCCCTTATATTAAGTAATGGGATATATAAGAAACAGCCTCATAATCAGAAAAGGGGTACTGGAAAACTGTTAGGAAAAACACTTGCTAGGAATGTGCTCTTTTAGTGGCTGAATCTTAAGTTTTTGCATTTCCTTTTGAATGGTAGTCTCCTCACTAACGTCTTAAATGTACTTTTTTCCAAATAAGTAGTGTTTATGACTATACTATTTTGGGGGGATTCAGTTCCTAACACTGAGACATTTTTATTCTTCAGTGATAAGTGTTGTTGAATTTTAACTAAAAATATTTCCCAAAAGGGAATATTGCTTTTTTCATGTAATATTGCTGACCCAAAAACCCCTGCATCCTATCCGGGTTTTTTGGTTTTTGTGACCAAAAATGGGGTTTTGCATTTCTCTTTCTTGAATTTCATTTTTTTTTATTTTCCCCCCAGTTTTCTTTTTCTGATTCCCTTTTTCCTGTTCCTTTTTTCCCAAATTTTGGGGGACCTTGCCAATTTTGTGTCACCCAAAAAAGGGATAAGGATTCCCATCACTTTGCATCAAATCATCAATAAAAATGTTGCCCTGACAAAACCCTAAAAGCCCCTCCATTTGGGAGACCTCCTTCCAGTTTGAAGTGCAACCATTTTTACCTACGTTTAGCAAATTTAAATTTATAGATTATAGAAAGTTTTTTATCGGTGGCCCCAAAAAACCCCCGGGGAAGTAACCTTCGCTTGCTATCATTGTTTTAATTTGTTTTTGATTTTTCTAATATAGCCTCCTTTTAACATCTTTGTTTTTTTGTAGGCAATTTCCCCAAAGTTTCACTTTAACTTTTATTTGGTGCTCTGTTTTTTTGTTTTTGTTTTTTATTTTAAATTGGGCCTTAAAAGGGCAAAAAAGGGGTTAACTCCCCTTGTTTCACTGCCTTTTTTTGGGGAAAGAAAAAGGTCACAAGAAAGCCCGGGGAAAGAATCTCTTCACCTCCTGGTTCGATTTACCAGAGGAAGAAAAAAAAAAAAATTCCTGCCTTTTTCCCCCTTTAATTATTGAAAAAAGCCAGGCTTCAGTTTGTCATGACTTTCTTATTGGTCGATAGAAATTTTTTTGGAGGAGGTTGAATTTTTACAAATGTTGAGGTTCCTGTGTTCAAAGATTTTGGGAACAGAAATAATCAAAGTGAAGGCTTGTTAAGATCAACACAGCTCCCCGCAAATAGCTGTGAGGAGATCCCCAGGAACCCACAAGCACATAGACCAAATTCCTTTAGAGCAAAACGATTTTCCCCCGTAAAATTGATTTAGTTGTTGAAACCCTTTAAAAAAAACCTACAAACCCTCATAAAAAACATTTGGATATATTAGTAGAGCTTTTTTGGAAAAATACTGAAGAAATTAAAAAAATCTGAAACCAATTAAGAACTTCCTGTCAGAATCATGCCCCTCCTGGTTACCTTGGTAGAAATGCATAAAAGAGATGAGGAAAAAAGGGCCCCCCCAGTTATAAAAAATTTACTTTCTGAAAAAAAAGGCACAAATACGGGTTTTCCAAAATGTTTTTAAAGAAAACAGTTAAAATTAAAAAGAAATAAAACTGCAAGAACAAAAAAAAAAAGAAAAACACCAAAAAAAAATTTCCAAAGTTAAAAATAAAAAAAAAGTTTTAAAAAATTTTTAAAAAGATCAACCCAAAAAAAATTTAAAATGTGCAAAAAACAAAAAAAAAAACAAAAACCATAAAACAAAAATTAAAAAAAGAAAAAGAAGACTCCTCTAACCCCCAAACTTAGAAGGGCCTGAACAATGCAGAAAATTTCATACACTAAAACTTTTTAAACGATTAATTCCCCCTTAAATCTAATTAAAACCCCTTGGGTTTGCCTTTGAGACCCGGGGCAACTTTTAAGCTCCACAAACCGGGGATTTTAAAATTATGAAATTAACAAGCCCACACAGTTTAACCTTGCTCAGAACACGAAACTGGTTTTTAAATTACCAAAACCAAGAGGTCTGCTATCACAGTTCCAAGCAAAAAGCATTTCATGCATTTAATTGGGGGGAGGGAAAAAACCCTTTGGGATCAAATAGAGAACATTCTAATATAAATATTTTTTTACAATAAAACCAGTTTGTGCAGTTATAACCTTTAAGAATAAAAAAGATCACTACTGAAATCTATAGGAAAAAAAATTTCCCGAAAAATGGGATAGAAGTTTATACTTCAGGAACAAGACTATCATGCCTCTCCTGCACAGTGTTTTGCAGCCTTTGTAGATCTGTAAAACTGGCAATTTATGTTTAGAGAACACCTGGATAAATTATCCCCTTTTTCTAATGTTAGTAATACATACAAAAAAAAGTGAATTTTTTTACAATGAAAAAAAAAAGTTGATTAGTCGTTCTTGGCCCTTCCCTTGGTTTTTAGAGAGAAATCATCACCAGATTAACTGCTCTGCAGGACACTCTTAATGAAAACCTATCAGGGGAAAAACCGCCAAATTCTGTTTTTATAGAGAGTGTACTGGCTAAGAGTGAAAGATTTGGGAAAAGAAGCAACAGGAAAGGGGGGCATTTTAAAAAAAATCGATGAAAATAGTAAAAAAACATTCTCCCACTATTGAAAAAAAATTTTGTTTTCCCAAAAAAAGTCTGTTTATGCCCCAGATAAATTTGAAAAAGATCCCTTTTCCCCGGGGGACTTGGACAGCCTCCCCATGTATTTGAAAACCAAATTACCTCTTGCCAGTAAGGTTTTTAGCCCTTCAGCTGGGGGAGGGTTTTTTCCCCCTATAAAGAAGGAAAATTTAAAAAAAATAGTAGAGCTTGTTTACTTACCCAGGAACCCAACATTTTTAAAATTTTCCCCTTTTACCCAACCAAAAACAGGGGACTAAAAACCCAATTTAGAGCCCAGAATGCTTTTAAAAGGTTATCATGGAATGTGGCAAGGTCCTCTAGTTTTAGCCAAACCCTTTTAAAGATTTTTGTGAAAATTTTTGGGAAAAATAATTTGCTTTCAAGAAACCCCGGGTTTCCTCCCCTTTTCCCCGACTCCCAGGGTATATAGCATACTGTTTTCCTGCCATTAAAAACCCAAAAGGGTTAAAAGGCCCGACCCCCATCAGCCTGGCAACTATGGTTTTTGCTATTTTAATTCAAATCCTTTTTCAAAAACATTTTAGATTGCAGAATATACTTACCGTTTAAAAAGACCCCCAAATGGGGGTGAAAAAATCTTTGTGATTAATGTATATTGTCCCCCCTTTAATTAAAAATGTGCTTTTAGATGGGGCTGATTTAAGTCAGTTTTATCTCCTTTTTTAATTGTATGCAGATCCCTTAATTATAAAGTGGAGATAAGGGAAAGCCCGATTGGGTTCAAATAATTATAAAATAGCTGAAAATTGGGTTTAGGCCCCGAGGACCCCGAAACCCTTTCCCCCTCAGGAATTCAAAACCAAAAAGGGGTCAACGTGGCTGGCCAACTTCTTTTTTCCCCTTTTTTTTAAAAACCAGCTATTCCTGTGTAACGGGGCAGTTAGAGATCCTGAGTTAGATCTCTACACATACATAGGTCCTAAAGGGAAAATTTATTGACTATTTAATTGTCTCACAAAACACCCATTACTTTAAAATCTTGGCCAACCCCCGAGTAAACCCCATGCCAATCCAATTATCCCTTTGCTTCTCATTCTGTTTAATAACATCCCCTGAAACTATGGTTCATCCAGTAAAATCAGCAAATAAGGAAAAAGGGGCCATGGAATGAGAAGGTTCAGGATATTAAAACTCTTTTTAATGTCCCCAAAATTCTTTCTTTAAAACCCCAAATTTTAACCTTTTCTTAATCCCGCTGGATTCCTTTTTTAAAAAATTTTGTCCAAGAAAAGGGCCCTTTTATAGTTAAAACTTAAAAGCAGCCACCCAGGTAAAAAATCAAAAACAGCTGGTTTGATCCAAGTGTGGCACTCAGAAGCGTCTTTTAACAAGAGCTATAAGAAAATTAAGACTGGACCATTCACAAGAAAATTATAGGCTCTATATACACCTTTGCAGGGAGTATAAAAAATTACTTAAAGAAAAAGGAGGAAATTACAGAAGTTTTGGGATGGGTAGCCCCGACACTTGCAGAAAGGGGGTTTTTAAAAAATTCTGGGCCATGGTGGCGAAAGGGACAAAAGGGGGTTTGACTCAACTGCTAATCAAATCACCTCTGCTCAATGGCAGGCTCCTTTTTTTTCTTTTAAACCCTTTCCTTTTCCCGAAGCCCATCTACAGCCTTGTCATCCCTGTAAAAATTTTTGTTGCCCCGAATGGGGCCCGATTTCCCAAAGAAAATTTTCTTTATTAACTCCCTTCCCAAAAACACCTAGAGAAGATATGCTCCCCGGAGGTTTTCAAATTTTTCCCAAGCCCCACTTTTCACCTATATTAATAAAATGGGAAAGTCCCTTAGGGATGGAAAATGAGCATAGTTGTTCCCATTCCAAAACAAGGGACCCAAAAATTTTAGAACCCATTAGTTTATTAGGCATAGTGTCCAAATTTATATGGTAAGTGCTTATTGGGTAGGTTGGAGTCGGGGCTACTGATAAAAATTATTGCAGAAAAACAAAAGGTTTATGAAAGGGGAAATCATGTATCATTAGTGCTTCATCCTTTCACCATGTAATTAAAATTCCCAAAAAGGTAAAAGAACTTTTCACTGCTTTTGTGTACCTCAGTCTGCTTTTGATTTTTATTAAGAACCGCCTTTGACAAAAGTTAGCTGCCACTAATATTGAAAAAACTGCTTTTTTTAAAAAAGTGTTAATACAAAACCTCCCCCTTTGAGTTTGACTTCAGGGAAAAGGACTTCTGTCTGATAACATCCCTACAATAGAGGAGTTCATCAGGGATGTCTTTTTGGTGCCCTTTTTATTTAATTTTCATATAAATGATATTATCAGAGAGAAAAGTGGCCCAGAATGTTTTCCAGTTTCCATTCAAGATGTTAAACTCTCGAATCCTATATGCTGATGACATAGTCCATTTTCCCCCTTTTTGGGGTGCAGAGACTACTAAAGAAGTTGAATGCCTTCTTTTAAAAAAAGAGCGATTAATAGTAAATCACACTAAAAAAATGGTGGTTTTTAGAAAAAGAAAAAAGCACATAGTTGGGGACTCAATGGGGAAAACCTATAACACAAAAAATTATTTCAAATATCTGGGCTTGGGTTTTAAACTATCATGGAAAATGCATTTTTAGGCAGTCAAGCTGAAAGCCACTATTTTTAACCCCCTTTAGGTTTCATAAAAAACTGTGGGGGGGCCTTTGGTTTTTTCCCATGTTGAGTCTTCCAAAAAAATTTTTCCCCCTTTTTTGGGAAAGGGGATCTGGGGTACGATAAATCTTTTTCCCTTTTGAAACTGTCCAGAATGCCTTTTTGAAAAACTTTGCTGACTGTCCCAAAAATATTCCCCGCTTCTATTTTAAAGGGAAATGGGGTTAGCCTCTTTACAAATGGGGGCACAGGTGGGTTTAGCCTTAACTGGGGAAAATGGCCAGTATGAATTACAATAGGGTTCCCAAAAATGCTTTTAGAGCAATTACAGTCCCCCCCCAAAAAACGTGGGGCAAATTCCTGAGGCCTATACTTTTCCATTTTGAGATCAATTTAGAAACCTTACCCACCTATTCTTTAAAAAAATTCAAAAGGGTTTAAAAAAAAAATCTACCCCTTTTAAAAGGGGTGACCAATTTCTCTAAAAATATTCTTTATGGTATCCATTGTATAAAAAATATTTTGGAATGGGGCAATATTTTTTAAACCTTACCTCCACCCCACTTTAAAAAAAAATTTTACAGCTTTACGTTTTCAGTGTATGACTGCCCGTTTGAAGGGAAAAAAATGATAAATCTTGGGCCACCCTCTGCATCTGTGAGAACAGGGATGTACAGGGACATCCAACATTACCTTTTATCTGCCTCATAAAAGTCTCTTAGGAAAATTTCCCTTTAAAACTGTTTCCCCATTTCCTTTTCCCCTTTCCCCCTCAGAGATCTGGGGACTATTAGCTCAAAATGACCCTTTATCTTCCCTGTTATGGTTGCAAATTTTGTTTTAAGCTGCAAGTAAGATAAGATCTAGATTTTCAAAACTACTCCTACAAACAATACGGAGGTGATAAAAGTAACTATCCCGGTGTTAAAAATTTCATAAAATGCAATTTTATATTGTATTGTATATTTTATATAATTTTATACTGAATTTTATATTGGATTTTTCATTATATCATTTTGGAGAAATAATTTCCAATTTTATTTGCCCTGTTTGTTTTTTTTTAAAACACCACACTGATTGCTTATTCCTTATATGTTGTTTTATATGTTATCTTCCATATGAATCCCTTGCTGTTCGGTTTATCCAGTTATTCAGATGTATTTTGTTCTGGGCATTTTGGGGCTTTTAGCTGAGCAATAAAGATTCATTCAATTATAGATCCATATAAGTTTTCCATTTTTTCCACATTTAATCAATTTGCCAATAAAAGATTATGGGGGGCCTTGGGGAAACCCTTGCTGAAATCCAGATACATGATATCCAGAGCTTTCCCCCACCATCACTAAACTACTGACCTGTTTTAAAAAAAAAGGTATAAGATTACTTTGGAGAGTTTCTTTTTACAAACCCTTTCTGGCCCCTACTTTTACCCTGAGTTTTTGGGGGGCCCCGGAAAGGGGTCCCCAATTGCCAAAAAAAATCCAAATTGGGGGAAAATTAGCGGGAAAATTTTTTTGGTTAGAAAGGGGGCAGGGTAACTTTTCGGGGATCTTAAAACCCAGTGTCTATGGCTTCAGGTCGGGGAAAAGGACACAAATTTTAAAGGTAACAAAGGTAACAACTTTATTGGGAAATAACAGAAAAAAACCCAGCACACACACACCAAATTTCCCGGGAAAAAAATAAGGGGAAAATTTGGGTAATACAACCTTTTTGGCTTTTTCCTGGGAAAAAGAAAAATGGGGCCTTCAGCTTGGCCGGCTGAATTTCCCCAGAAGCCAGTGGCGGGGGCGGGAGGGGGTTTCCAAAGTAGTCTGAAGATGTTTGGAAGGGGGGTTTTTTTATGGGGGAGTTGGGTCCCTTTGGCTATGGAAGCCAGGTGAGAAAAAAAGGGGGTTTTGGGGGCGCGGGAAAAAAATTTTCAAAGGTTTAAATTTAAAACACGATGAGTTTAACGTTTATGACAATAGTATAGCCAAAGGAAAAGGGTTTTTTACCGGGGGCTGGCTCTGCTGAGAGCTGTGCAGCTATTGTAGTTGCACGTGGGGTTCCCCGAAGCTGGGAGCAAAGCTTAGATTGCTGGCCTCAAAAAACTGGAATGTGAAACAATTAGGGCCCACCCCCATGTCTGTGCTTGTCCGGGGGAAACCCCAAACACGGGAGTGAGGGGGACTGAGAGGGTCCAGCTAAGGCTGAATTAGATATAGGAAAATTCCCGGGGGGCCTCACCCCGGGGCCATACCAGAGATTACATACTACCATGGGATTGCCATCCAGGTAGACTTCCCCATAGTCGTTTTATTTTTTTTGGATTAGGTCAGACTACTGGTCTGGAGTTTTCCCGGGTCATCTGGGGCTTGCAGTTTTTAGATTGTTTGAGTTAGCTAAACCATTTCCCCACTAAATTCCCATCAAAATCTTGGCCAAATTTGCTGCTGGTGGGACATATAGTTCTTTTTTTTTGGGGGAAAATGAAGCAAAATAGGTATTGAGTAGTTTTGCCTTTCATTTTGATCTGTTACATTTTATTTCACTTACTAAAAGTGGCCCCACTATTTCTTTAGTCATTCTCTTGCTTTGAATATGCCTGGAAATTTTTCCCTGCTTGCTTAAACAATCTCAGCTCATCCTGAGCTTTAGTTTTCCTTAACCGGGAAGTTATTTACAGACCTGGTCCCCTTTCCCGGGGGATTTGCCCCCTCCTTTCACTCTTTATTATATGTCTTTTTTTAAAAAAAAATTCACCCCCCTCCTTATTTTTTCCCTTATAACCACATTACTTTTTAAAGGTTTCCCATTTTTCTTCTTCCATGGGATTGTTTTGAGTATACTTTTTGAACCCCTTCTTAAAAAATTCCATTTTTTTTTTTTCTTTTAGGACTCCCATAAGATTCTACCCAGTATTTCTCTGAGCTTGTTAAAATTTAGCTTTCATGAAACCCAAAAATCTATGTTCCAGTGTATTTTTTCTTTCCCCCGTCCCATGAGTATAAATTTCAGCATTAAAAAGAAAACCTTTATAAGTCCAGGATTGTCAATTCCCTTTTTTCCCTTTGTCTTTGAAACAGAAAATTATCTGGAAGGTACACCAGGGATTTGTTGGAGAGTCTATGTTAGCAAATTTAAATTTCTAGCAGATATCAGGATAATTGAAGTCCTCCATAAATACCAATTCTTGCATCTTTGAGATTTCTGAGATTTTTTTTGAAAAACATCTACCACCTCTCCTTGGTTTTGAGATTTAGGACTCACCAAATGTTGCATTTATTTTTTTTTTCCATTTATTTTCCCGAAATGTTAAACCCGTCCATTCTGATCACTCTCCGCATCCCTGTACAAATAAATTTGGGTCTTTGACATAATGCCACCACCACTTTTTCTGCTACACCTATTCTTTTTGAATAGGTTATCCCCTTCAATGGTGATATTCCAATCATGGGAGTCATCCTCCCAAATTTCAGTCAGTGGTCCCCTTTCCCTTTTTATCTTCAACTGAGAACTTTGGTAGTGGGGGGCTGAAAAATAATTTAGAAAAGTATTAATATGACAATAAATAGTACAATGGGAAACATAAAGGATATAGAATAACAGAAACCTATAAAGGGGGCTTCCCCAACCATTTTTTTTGCATATCCCTTGGCAGGCCCAAATTGTTTTTCCCCCCTCCACCATCACATTCTTTCACTGAGAAGTTTGAAAAATTTCCCCCCTTTTGGAAGGAAAGGCCCCATGTCAGGCCAGCCACCCCCGCCCTGGCCTCTCCATTCCATCATTCCCCAAACCCAGAGGGCATTTTAGTTTTCTCCTTTTTCAGTGTAAAATATTTTTTATTTTTTTTTTTTTTATGGCAATGGGGGGAATTAAAAAAAAAAACCCCAAAAAACTGCCAAAGTTCTTCCAAAATTAGTTGAATAGCTAAGGAGTGATTATTGAGGGAAATATTACCCTTAATTCTTGTAAATCATCCTGTCTGCTCATTCTCAGCTGGAAATTTAATTTTTTGCTGTTGTTTAAGAATTTTTGGGGAAAATGCATATCTTTTGAATTTATGTGTTAACTTTTGAACAAACTTCAGTGTTTGTGAACTTTTTTACTTTGTCAGTTTTTTAACCTTATCTTTTAGAAAAATTAGCCTTGATCCATTCATTTCTTTTTTTTCTGAACCATTTCATTAATTAATTTAAATAATTATTACGATTGGATTAAATAACTGGAAGAAAAAAGGAGATTTCCAAGCTGACTAGTTACACAAAAATGAATACAAATTTTGAGAATAGTGACCAAAATTTTCCCGTCCGAAAAATGGTCTACCTTGCTGGTGCTGCCAAGCAATTGCTGACAACCCAACCTCCTATTACATGTAAGATATTCTTTTTTTGAAGATTGTTATCTAATACCAAGCTATGGTTAGTGTAGAAATAAGGTTAAAAAAAATGCTAGGAGAGAGGGTGTAACACTTTCCTGTATCATTCTAATAGAACTATGAGTCTGTTACAAAGAATGTACCTAGAACAATTCATGGTTTATGAATGGTGGCGGTGATACACTTTGGTTATTTCAAAAAAATTTAGTAAAAAGGGAAGTTACTTGGCAATTTTTTATTTATTTTAACTTGAAAAAAAAGGCCCAAAAACCATCCAGGCCAATGGGAATAAAATAAAATTTAAATCAGTTCTGTAAAAATCCAAAACGGCCCCCCATAATGGAAATTACTGAAAACTCTCCTAGAAGTTTTCTGATGGTTTAGAATTTTTTTTTTTGGTTTGAATTAAATGGTGGGCCAATTTAGTTTGTTTCATTTTTTTTTCCCCCCAATATTTAGGGATTTCTTTTGTTTGTTGGCATTATTAATTTGTTAAATGATTGAAACTAGGCTTTGGATTTTATAAGATAAATGTGGCTTCCCTTTTATGCATAAAGGAAAGGGTGAACCTTTTAAGGGGAAAGGATCAGAAGTGGTATGGAGTTTAAGCAAATAAGGTTTTGGCAAGTTATTAATGGGACCCTTCCCCTTATCCAAAACTGAACTTCCGGAAAGATCTTATCCAGGATCCCCAATGGAATCTTTGGGGAAAAAATGGGGGCTCTGCTGGACGGCCCCTTTGATCTGAGGAAGGGGGAAACCCCGAAATTTAAAGGTTAACCCCAGGTTCTCCCCTGGGCAATATAAGCAGGTCCTGGAATTATTAAAGAGTAATTGGATTTTTGTCTCCCGGATGAAAGGGGTAATCTGGAATTCAAAGGGGTTTAAGAGAAAAATCCAAAAATGGAAGTTTGGGGAGTACCCTTTCAAACCCCATGGAAGAAGGAAAATGAAATCTTAAAAAGCCCTGGGACAAAGTTAAAGTTTGGGGTTAAAAAAACCAATAAAAGAGGGGAAAAAATCAAAAAAGGACGTTGAACAAGATTCCCAGCAAATAGCCGATTTTCTAACCCAAAATTTTGGAAGCTAGGCAATTTAAGGGCAAACAAGTGTTTCAGGTTTAGGTTTACTCTTTAAAAGATAAATTGTGGCTTGTGCTGTTCAGCCTGCACTTTAAAGGGGAGAGGGGATGTTTTAAAACCTTTAAGGGGGCAGGAAAGAAGGACTCAAGGAAGTGGGTAGCTGGAGTTTAACGGGGGAAATGCCAGAGGGCTTTAGGGGCAAGTTTGAGTGTAACTGTGAAAACCCCTTGGGTTTTACCCCTAAAACCTCGTAAAACCCCCCGGGGGCAGGGGGACTTTTTATCCAGGAACCCCCCCAAGGGGAGCATCAGTGGAGAAAGGAGTGGGGACCCTCTGCGGGGACTTGTGCCACTTTTGGGATGCATGAAGGGGAGAGGGAAGGTCCCCACTGAGGGCGAGAGAGCACTGGCTTACACCCCCCTTTTTTTTGGGTTTTCCTGCCCTTTCCGGGAAAAACCCTGGATCCAATTTTAAAAAAGGGAGTGGCCCTGGAACCCCATTAAAGAGGGGGGTTTTGTCTGGTTTGAGGTTTTATAAAAAAAATCCCGGGGGCCCCCCAAAAAATTTGGCAACCTTTCCAAAGACCAGGATTTGTGAGGAAAAGATAGCCAAGGGAAACCCCGGGACCCAAGTGTTACCCTTTTCCCGGGGGGCCACCAAATACAAGTGGGAAAAATTATTAAAGAGTCTTTAAAAACCCCCGGGGAGGGGTTTACCCCTGTTTACGGGGGGCCTGGGAGGGCCCACCTGAATCCTTCCTTTTTTAAAAAGATAAATTTTTCCCAAAGGTTTATTTTAGGCCAAAAAGGGGTTAAAATCCTCCTGGTTACCCTCCCCCAAATATTGAAAAGTACTCTTGACTAATTTCCCCATCTTGTGTAATTGTAAGGTTATTTAGGTGTCCCCCCCCAGGACCCCCAGAAAAGGGGGTAACACTAAACTCCCCAGGGGCTTTCTTAGAGACTACTGTCAGATAGGATACCCTCACATTGTCCATAGGTGGCTTTGGAAATGGCTCAGCTACTGTCGCTGCCTTGCATTCCTTGGCTATCTTTTCCTCTATCAAATCCTGTCTTGAAGTTGCCAGATTCAAAAGCCACCCTGGGATCCATAGGGGGGCCCCCAACCACGAGCAAAACACTCTTTAATAAATTTAGCCACCTCCTTTTTAGGGTATTGATCCAGAAGGTGCAGGAGGGCAGAAAGCCAAATGGGAGTGTAAGCCAGTGACTCTTTTGCCCAGTGGCCCCATCCCTCTACTTCATGCATCCAATGCTGGCACAAGTCCCAGCAGAGGCTCCCCCTCCTTTTGCCACTAGATGCTCCTTTGGGGGTGTCCGGGGAAAAAAAGGCCCACTCCCCCTGAGTGTGAGCAAGAGGTTTTAGAATGGGGCCCAAGGCGGTTCTCACAGTTACACTCAAACTTGCATAAAGCCCTCTGGCATTTCCCCAAGTTAAACTCCCAGCATACCCACTTCCTTGAGTCCTTTTTTCCTGCCCATTGAAAAAGTTTGGATACATCCCCTCTCCCTTAATGTGCAGGCTGAACAGCACAAGCCACAATTTATCTTTAATGAGATCCCAGCAAGTCTGCTCACTCTGGGATGCCCTTTAGTGGAACTCCGAATCATAATCAATGGCAGCCACATTGCCCACCAAGATCCAGGCTTTAAGAACATTACCTAAATGATTGAAGAGGTGCCAAACTTTTTCCCAACATGACCCGGGGCCCACCCCTCATAAATATAGTATAGCCGGCCAGCCAGTTAGATTCAAACCACAGGAAAAGAAATTTCATTAAACATCAGGAAGAACTTCCTGATGGTAAGAGCCATTTGACAGTGGAATATGCTGCCTTGGAGTTTGATACAGTCTTCTTCTTTGGATTTTTTTTTAAGCAGAAGCTGAATGTTGAGAATGTTTTGATTGTGTATTCCTCATGGTGGGGAACTGGACTGGATGGCCATTGTGGTCTCTTTCAGCTCTGTACTTCTATGATTTTTAAAACCTTCATTTATCAAGAAATTAGCAGGAGAATAACTTGCAGCTTTATGCTAATATTTATTCTAATAGCACAGATAGCACAATAAATATGCTGTCCTCAGCAGCACAGCTTACATAAACCATGAATTGTTCTAGGTACATTCTTTGTAACAGACTCATAGTTCTATTAGAATGATACAGGAAATTTTCCCAACCCTCTCTCCTAGCATGTTTCTTTAACCTTATTTCTACACTGACCATAGCTTAGGTATTAGATAAAAAAATCTTCATCAAGAAAAGAAATATCTTACATGTAATAGGAGGTTGGGTTGTCAGCAATTGCTTGGCAGCACCAGAAAGAGGTAGACCAGCTTTTCAGACAGGAAAATCTGGTCACTCATTCTAAAAAGGACTTGTATTCAGCTTTTGTGTAACTAGTCAGTTTGGGGAAATCTCACTCTTCTTCCAGTTATTTAATCCAATCGTAATAATTATTTAAATTAATTAATGAAATGGTTCAGACAAGAAATAAGAAATGAATGGATAAAAGGCATAACTTTTCTAAAAGATAAGGTTAAAAATTTTTAACTGACAAAGTAGAAAGTATCACAAACACTAAGCTTGTTCAAAAGTTAACACATCATTCAAAAGATATGCAGTTTCCCACAGAATTCTTAAAAACAGCAAAAAATTAAATTTCCAGCTGAAAAGGCAGAGCGGGGTATTTACAAGAATTAAGGGTAATAGTTCTCAATAATCACTCCTTAGCTATTCAACTAACTTTGGAAGAACTTTGGCAGCTTTTAGGGGTTTTTTTTTTTTAATTGCCCCCCATTGCCATCAAAAAATGAATAAATAATATCTTACAGCTGAAAAAGGAGAAAACTGATGCACCTCGGTGGGTATTGGGGAATATGGAATGGAGAGGCCAGGGCAGGGTGGCTGGCCTGACATCCGGCCTTTCCTTCCATAGTTGGGGAACATATCTTCAGAACTCCTCTCAGTGAAAGAATGTGATGGTGGAGAGGGGAAACAATTTATGTAAATTGCCTGCCAAGGGATATGCAAATGAAAAATGGCTGGGGAGCACAGCCCTATATTTCTGTTATTCTATATCCTTTATGTTTCCCATTGTACTATTTATTGTCATATTAATACTTTTCTGATTATCTGTTCAGACCCCCCCCACTACCAAAGTTCTCAGTTGAAGATAGAAAGGAAGGGCACCACTGACTGAAACTTGGTAGGATGACTCCCATGATTGGAATATCACCATTAAAGGGGCATAACCTATTCAAAAAGAATAGGTGTAGCAGAAAAAGTGGTGGTGGCATTATGTCAAAGCCCAAATTCATTTGTACAGGGATGCATAAAGAGGATCAGAATGGAGCAGTTGTGAGCATTTCGGTAAAATAAAGGGAAAAATAAATAAATGCAACTTTGGGGTTAGCAGCCTCCTACAGTCTACAAAACCAAGGAGAGGTGGTAGATGATGCTTTTCAGAAACAAATCTCAGAAATCTCAAAGATGCAAGAATTGGTATTTATGGAGGACTTCAATTATCCTGATATCTGCTGAGAGATTAACTTTGCTAAGCATAGACTCTCCAACAAATCCCTGGTGTACCTTCCAGATAATTTTCTGTTTAAAGAGACAAAGGAAGAAAAAAGGGAATTGAACAATCCTGGACTTAGTCAAAGTTGTCTTTGTAATGCTGAATTCATACTCATGGGACAGGGAAAAAGAAAAGTACACTGGAACATAGATTTTGGATTTCATGAAAGCTAATTGTAACAAGCTCAGAGAAATACGGGGTAGAATCTTATGGCTAGGAGTCCTAAAAAAAAAAGATACCCAGCAAAGATGGAAGTTTTTGAAGAAGGGGTTGAAAAAAAGAACCCACAAACAATCCCATGGAAGAAGAAAAAGGGGAAAACCCCTGAAAAAGTCAATGTGGTTATACAGCAAACATAAGGAGGGAGTAAATTTTTTTTTTAAAAAAGAGCATATAAAAAAAAAGTAAAGGAGGACAAGTCACCCAGGAAGGGTACAGGTCTGTAACTCAAGCTTGCAGGAATATTATAAGGAAAACTAAAGCTCAGGATGAGCTGAGATTGACTAAGCAAGCAGGAAGTAGAAAAGGGGGGGGCTTCAGGCATATTAAAGCAAGAGAATATAAAAAAAAGTGGGGCCACTGTTCAGTAAGTGTAGTAAAATGCTAACAGATCAAAATGAAAGGCAAAACTACTCAATCCCTATTTTGCTTATTTTCCCCCCCAAAAACTATATGCTACCATGCAGCAGCAAGGGATCTGGACTGTTAATCAAGACTGATAGGAAGTTAGTGAGGAATCACTTAGCTAACTCAAACAATCTCAAATCTGCAAGACCAGATGACCCAGGAAACTACAGACCAGTCAGTCTGACCTCAATACCAAGAAAAAATAGAAACGACTATAGAGAAGTCTCCCCCGGGATGGCAATGCAGTGGTCAGTATGTAATCCCCTGGTATGGCACCCCGGGTGAGGACCCCCAGATATCACTTTGCTATCATCTAATTCAGCCTTAGCTGGACCTGCTCTCAGTCACCTCACTCCACGTGTTTGTGAGTTCTCCGGAAAGAAACATGAGTGTGGCCGCTAATTGCTTCACATTCCAGTCTCTTTTGAGGCCAGCAATCAAAGCTTTGCTCCCAGCTTAAAGGGAAACTTTCCACGTGCAACTCCACAATAGCTGCACAGCTCTCAGCAGAGCCAGCCTGGTAAACAAGGCATTTACATATTGGCTATACTATTGTCATCAAGCGTTAAGCTCATCGTGTTAAATTTGACCTTTCGGAATCCTTTGTCCAGCCCCCAAAAATCCCCCCTTTGTTCTCACCTGGCTTGCCATAGCCAAGAGGCACGAACCCCCCAAAAAAAACCCTCACTTCCAAACAGTCTTCAGACTACTTTGGACTGCCATCCCGCCCTGCCACTGGTCTGTCTAAGGAACTCCCCTCAGCCGGCCAAGCTGAACTTTCTTCTTCGGAACCTCATCTTATCCCTTTTTCCCCGGACAACGAGACCAGGTTGTATTACCCATCCCTACGCTCTCCCATTCTGCTTTCCAGTTAGTTTAGTGTGTGTGTGTGCGTGGTCTATTTTCTGTTATTTCCCAAAAAGTTGTTACCTTTGTTACCTTTAAAATTTGTGTGCCTATTCCCACCCAAGCCATAGACACTGGGTTTTAAAATCCCTAAAAGTTACCCTGCCTCTTTTTAGCCAAAACAGTGTTCCAGCTAATTTTCCCCAATTTGGTATTTTATTTGGCAATCTGGGGAACCCCCTCCCGGGACCCCCCAAAATCTCAGGGTAACAAGTAGGAGCCAGAATGGGTTTGTCAAGAAGAAACTCTGCCAAAGTAAAAACCTTTTACCTTTTTTTTTTTTTAAAACAGGTCAGTAGTTTAGTAGATGGTGGGAATGCTTGGATATCAGGAAATTGGGGTTTCAGCAAGGCGTTTGCTAAGGCCCCCCATAATCTTTTGATTGGCAAATTGATTAAATGTGGAATAAGTGGAAACACTGTCATATGGATCTATAATTGAATGAATCTTTATTGCTCAGCTAAAAGCCATTGCAACTCGCCACAGTCAGACAAAATACATCTGAATAACTGGATAAGACATTGCGAACAGCAATGGGTTCATATGGAAGATAACATATAAAACAACATATAAGGAATAAGCAATCAGTGTGGTGATTTAAAAAAAAAAAACAGGGCAATATAAAATATAGAATATGTCTCCAAAATGATATAATGTAATCCAATATAAAATTCAGTATAAAATTATATAAAATATACAATACAATATAAAATTGCACTTATGTATTCTATAACACCAGGATCAGTTACTTTTATCACCTCCGTATTGTTTTTAGGAATAGTTTTGATTCCCCAGATCTTATCTTACTTGCAGCTAAAGCAAAATTTTTCCAACCATAACAGTAAGATAAGGATCATTATGAGCTAATAGTCCACAGATCTGCTCAAGAGGTGGTCTATTAGAAAGGGGAAAGGAGTGGAGGAAGCAGTTAAGGAACTTTTGCCTAAGAGAGGGATATAGAGGGCAACGTAAAAGGTAATGTTGGATGTCCTGTACATCCCTGTTCTCACAGATGCAGAGCCTTTGGTGGACAGAGATATTATCATATTTTCCCTTCAAACGGGGGAGATGGCATACACTGAAAACGTAAAGCTGTGAATGCTTTTTTAAGTGGGGTGGAGGTAAGGTTTAAAAAATATTGCTCCATTCCAAAATATGTTTTATACAATGGATACCATAAAGAATATGCTGTTTGAGAGAGCAAATATAGGTCACCCCATTTAGAAGTGAGGTAGATTTTTTCTTTAACCAGTTGTTTAATTTTTTAAAAAGAATAGGTGGGTAAAAGGGTTCTAAATTGATCTCAAAATGGAGAAGTATAGGCCTCAGGAATTTGTCCACGAATTTTGAGAGGGGGGGCTGTAATTGCTCTAGAAAGCATTTTCTGGGAAAACCCATTGTCATTCATACTGGCCAGTTTGGCCAGTATAAGGCTAAAGCCACCTGTGCACCAGCTTTTAAAAAGGCTAACCCAGTTTCCGCTCTTAAAATAGAAGCAGGGATACTTTTTGGGGGCAGTCAGCAAAGATTTCAAAAAGGCATTCTGGACAGTTTTCTTAAAGGAAAAGAGTTATCGTATCCCCAGATCTCCTCACCATACAATAGTTGGGGGAAAAATTTTCTTTTGGAAAAGCTTAAAAAGAAAGGGGCGACCAAGTCCCTCCCACAGATTTTATGAAACCTCAGTAGAGAGTTAATAGAATGAGTGGCTTTCAGCTTGACTGCCTAGAAATGCATTTTCCATGATAGTTTTGAGTTAAAACCCAAGCCCAAAATATTTGAAATAAGTTTGCTGTTCTATAGGATTTCCATTGAGTCTCCAACTATGTGCTTTTTTTCTTCTAAAAAACCACTTTGGTTTTAGTGTGATTTACCATTAATTGCTCTTTTAAATAGAAGGCATTCAAATTCTTTAGTAGTCTCTGCATCCCAATCAGAGTGGTAGCGATCAGGACTATGTCATCAGCATATAGGAAAAATCAAATTTAACATCTTGAATGGAAACTGGAAAACATTCTGGGCCACTCTTCTCTCTGATAATTCCCTTTATATGAAAATTAAATAAAAAGGGCACCAGAAGACATCCCTGATGAACTCCCTCTATCTGTAGGGATGTTATTTGGAAGAAAATCCATTTGCTGAAGTCAAACTCTAAGGGAGGTATTAGTATGTAACAGCTGGATTTAAAAAAAGCAGTTTTCTGTCAATATTAGTGGCAGCTAACTTTTGTCAAAGGCGATCTCTATCAATAAGATCAAAAGCAGAGCTGAGGTACACAAAAGCAGTGAAAAGTTCTTTTTTACCTTTTTGGGAAAAATTTTTGAATTACATGGTGAAGGATGAAGCACTTATTGATCATAGATTTGCCCTTCATAAAGCCTGCTTGTTCTTCTGCAATAATGTTATCAGTAGCCCACGACTCCAACCTACCCAATAAGCACTTAGTATATAATTTGGACACTATGCCTAATAAACTAATAGGTCTAAAATTTTTGGGTCATCCTTAGAACAAATTTTGAATGGGGGGAAAAACCATGCTCCCCTTTCCATCCCTGAGGGATTTCCCCCTGTTGATTAATATAGGTGAAAAGTGAGGCAAGGGTTGGGGACCACCAACCAGGATTTGTTTTAAATAGTTCTCCAGGGAGCATATCTTCTCAGGTGCTTTTTTAGTAGGAAGGGAGTTAATCAAGGAGTTAATTTCATCGGGAGATACTGGATCCCATTCAGGGCAACAAGAAAGTACAGGGATGACAAGGCTGTAGATGGGCTTCAGAGAGGATGGTTGAAGAGGGAAAAAAAGTGAGCCTGCCATTGAGCAGAGGTGATTTGATTAGCAGTTGAACTGTAGCCCCTTGTCCCTTTCGCCACCATGGCCCAGAATTTAGTAGAATCCCTTTCTGCAAGTGTTGGGCTAGCTCCATCCAAATCTGCTGTATATATCCTGCTCTTTTTTCTTTAAATAAGTTTTTAACCCCCTGCAAAGGTGTATATAGAGCCTATAATTTTCTTGTGAATCTCCAGTCTTAATTTTCTTATAGCTCTTGTTAAAAGACGCTTCTGAGTGCCACACTTGGATCAAACCAGCTGTGTTTAGATTGTTTACCCGGGTGGCTGCATTTAGTATTAACTATGAAAGGCCTAATTTCTTGGACTAAATTTTTTAAAGGAATCCAGCAGATTAAGAGAGGTTAAAAGTTGGTCTTAAGAGAAGAATATTTGGGGACATTAAAAAAGAGTTTATAATATCCTGAACCTTCTCATTCCAGTGGACCCTTTTTTCTCCTTGAGTTGCTGAGTTTACTGGATGAACCATCAGTTTTTCAGGGGATGTTATTAAACAGAATGAGAAGCAAAGGGATAATTGGATTGGCATGTGGTCACTCTCGGGTCTGGCCAAGACTTTAAAGTAATGGGATAGTTGCTTGTGAGACAATTAAATAGTCAATCACACTTTTCCCTTTAGGACCTATGTATGTGTAGAGATCTGACTCAGGATCTCTAACTGTCCCGTTACACAGGAATAGCTGGTATTTAAAAATAAGGGAAAAAGAAGTTGGCCAGCCACGTTTTTATCCCTTGGTCCTTTGAATTCCTGATGGGGAGATGGTTCAGGTCCTCGGGGCCTAAACCCAATTTCTCAAATATTTTATAATTATTTGAACCCAATCTGGCATTTGGGGGCTCCAGCTATTATAATTAAGGGATCTGCATACAATTAAAAAAGGAGATAAGAACTGACTCTAAATCAGTCCATCTAAAAGCACACTCATACTTTGAATTCAAAAGGGGGGCAATATACATTAATCACAAAGAGTTTCACACCACTTGGCCAATCAGTTTGAACGGTAAGTATATTACTGCAATCTCCAATGTTCATTTGTGAGACTGTTGAATTAAAATCAGCAAAAACCATAGTTGCCAGGCTGCCATGTGGTCGGCCTTTAACCTTTGATTTAATGGCAGGAAGAAAATTTTGCTATATACCCTGGGAGTGCAGGGAAATATGGGGGAAAAAATTTTAAAGCAAATTATTCCAAAATTTGCACAAAAATCTTTAAAATGGGTGTTGGTAACTTAGAGGACCATCCTGCCACATTCCATGATAACATTTTAAAAACATTCTGGGGGTCTAAATTGGTTTTGAGAATCCCCTGTTACATCTAGGTTAGGGTAAGAGAAAGTTTGAACATGTTGAGATTCCTCAAAATCAATCAAAACTTTATATTTTATTAAGTTTTCCTTCTTTATCCAGGTAAAACAACCCTCCCCCAGCTGAAGGGCTAAAATGGCCTCTACTGGCAAGAGGTAATTTGGTTTTCAAAAACATGGGCAGGCTGTCCCCAAACCCATTGGGGTAAGGGTATTTTTTTTAACCACTCATCTGAGGACATAGCAGACTTTTTTGGCAAAACAAAATTTTATTCAATAGTGGGAGAATGTTCTTTACTATTTTCATCGATTTTATTTAAGATGCTATCCCCTCTTTCCTGTTGCTTCTTTCCAACTCTTTCACCTTGGGTACACTCTCTATATAACAGAATTTGGTCTGGTTTCCCTGATAGCTGTATTGCATTAAGAGTGTCCTGCAGAGCAGTTAATCTGGTGATGATTTCTCTCTGAAATCCAAGGGAAGGGCCAAGAACGAGCTAATCAAGCTTTTTTCCCTTCATTGTAAAAGATTCACTTCTTTTGTATGTATTACTAACATTAAAAAGGGGGAAATTTTTTATCCAGGTTTTTTAAACTTATAAATGTGCCAGTTTACAGATCTACAAAGGCTGCAAAACACTGTGCAGGAGAGGCATGATATCTTGTTCCTGAAGTATCACATACTTCTATGCCAGTTTCTGCAAGTTTGTTTTTTTCCTAAGATTTCAGTAGTGATCTGTTTATTCTTAAAGGTTATAACTGCACGAACTCAGTATTATTGTAAAAAAGATATTCTATATTCAGAATGTTCTCTTAGTCCAAAAA
>CAOLHI010006890.1:0-22156 GCA_948474755.1 Ctenosaura bakeri
CCTCCAGCACGATTCTGTGGTTCATTTCCACCAGAAGGGGACCATGGAATTATACTGAAGGACTTGGAGATTCCTAGAGATAACACTTCTCTAGGTTTTGCTGTGTCCTCCAGTATGATTCTTTGGGCCACTTCCACCATAGAATCACGTTGGATGACCTAGAGATTCCTAGAGAAGTGTTCTCAGATTTTTAAAAAATAGAGGTTTTTTTAAAAACTTTATTAAAAAATCCAAAGGACAATACAAAGTACCGGTAAAACACGGTACAAAAACAGTACAGAATAGAAAGAGGTTATAACAAGAATCACTACCATGAAGTGCTCAACCAGAGTTCTGAACTGCATGGTGAGAGCTCCAGTGTAAGTATGGTGTGTCATTCATAAAAACAACAAAAGGGTGCCATATTTTTTCAAAGTTGTCCTGTGTGGTGCAACCTTTTGTTAACCTTCCATTATGTGCCAGCTTTTCCAGCAGCCGTGTATCCCAGATTCTTCCCCACCATCTGTTGATAGAGAAATTGACTAGTTTCCAATTGGAGGCAATTTCCAATCTAGCATTTATGAGAAAGAAATTAATCAGATACTTGTGGTTCAGTTGTTTACATTGTGAGTCATATATTGAAAACAGCTGGAGGGTAGGACAAGCAATTACTGTTTGCTTTGTAACCATACTAATATTTTTCAAAACCTCCGACCAGAAATGGGCTCCAACAGGGGAGGATATCCACATATGAAGGTAAGTACCCTTAGAACCACAGCCCCTCCAACAATTAAATGATGCTGTTTTCATGATGTAACTCAGTTGAATAGGTGTAAGGTACCACTTATGGACCAATTTAAGGGTACACTCTTTAAATTTGGTTGTGGAAGATTTATATGGGGGCGATGTCCAAATTTTCAACCAGAGTTTGTGATTTTTATTTTTATTCACCTTTTCCCCCTTTTGCAGGGATTTTGCATCCCTAACCCCTCCCTTCAAAAAGTAGGGGGCTCAGTGTATAATTGATGTGGAAAATATCCTATGACATTCTACAAATCTGTTACTTTCAATTGATAATTGCGAAATGTTTTGTACATCTACGTTCCCTAACAGTCATAGTTATAATCAGCCTGGAATAGTGCTGGTTCAGAAGGAGCGTGGTAGAGGTGTGTGTTACACAGTGCAAAAACCTCTAGAAAACAAAGACCTCATGAAGTTCCCTTAATAATTTCCAGCCTTTCTGTTAAGTCATCATACAGTAGAGGGCTGTATAGGCTGGTGGGAAACTGAATGAATAGAAAACATCGCATATCACATTTTGCTTGCAGATGGTAGAGGGTGCCAGAGAATTCTCAAGTGGAAATACAGTGTCAAAAAAAGGACCTCATTTGTGAGACCTGATCGACATTTTGAAATATTTTTAATGATAATGATAGTAAATTTTTGTATAGTGTGTGCCCTGCAAGAAAATTAGCCCAGTAGAGAAAAATAATAAACTTTTCTTAACATTTTCTCAGAAAAAATTTCTGCAGTAAATTCTAATTTATGAATTAATATTCTTTTAAATATAAAAATATGTTTGTAGAAAGAAAAAAAGAACTGTGGCTTGAATTCCACTTAACTCAAATAACCTGTCACTTGTGAAGATAAAATGCAGTTTTAATTAGAAGACAGAGTGACTTGCATTTTCAGAAAGTGGTTTTGGTGGGAGGGTAGGTATATATTAAATAAGGAATGTAAATAATTATGTAATGTATCATTTACAGGGAGAGTATGCATGTGATGCCCACTTGGAGAGAAACTTTCGGCCCACATGCCTCAACTGGCATCCATCCAAACTGATACTGGCAGTGGGCTGTGAGATGGGAGATGTGGTAGTGGTGAACAAGCAAGACAAGGAGCATCATGCTGTACCTTCCAACCACAATGCTGATATTACAGTCCTAAACTGGAGCACTAATGGCACCCGACTAGTTTCTGGTGACAAAGTAAGTGGCAAAATGCAAATGATTCTCTGCTGTACATAATTTTAATACTTGTTCATTATATTTATCTGTAAAACACACAAGTTCAAAGTAATTTGCTATAGAACATGATTTTGTGGGTTGTTACAATGGCCAGTACCATAGAAAGAATAAGTTGTAAAAGGATCAGGAGAAAAAAAAGGTACAACAAAGTATTAGGATGGAACAGAGTATTTTATTCAACAAGAGCTATTATTGTCTACTCATCTCCTTTTCTAGCTTACTATATTTTCTTCTGAGGTCATAGACTATATACAGTTGCCTCTTTCTAAAGCTCCACTTTCTAAAACTTTCAGAATCTACTTAAGAGATGCTATAGGAATTCCAGGAGGATATTTAAATAAATGGATGAGCTTTTTATAGTACAAGATGTCTAAAGATATATCCCTACATGCAAAGAGCACTTGTTCTGCTTGTCAGTTGTTGCTTACTGGCTTAATATGAAGAACACATGGTGCCTGACATAAAAAAAATAAAGACATTGTACATGATCAACAAATGTAACATCATACAGGGCCCCATATTTCATGTTCCTATTTGATTTTGCAAGGATTGCATTACACAATCTTTGTTGGATGCAAACACAGAGCAATAAGCTTTTTTTTTTTTGCCTCTGTGACTCATACAAACGGGTTTATTGCACCTGTGTGGTGCATCATTCAGAACCTTCCAGAACAGTTATGTATTTTGGCAGTAGCTGTCATGTGCAGGTCAACTGGCTTCTCAAAACTACTCAGAACTTTATTATAAGCATTTTTATTTAGGAATTTATGCAAGTAACAACACATTTTGTAAGTTGCTGATGCTGAAGAATGTATATTAGACACAGTGGTTTATACTTTCAGTATACGATTATTTGGCATGCATTACAGTGATTGGTAGGAGTGACAAATGTCACCTCCAACAGCTTCCAAAGCATTCTCAGGCTCTTCAGATGTTTGCATTCCTGCTTCTTGATACCCTAAATCTTTCCCTATTGTTATGTCTTCCTTTCTGGTTTTTCTCATCCTGACTCTCTAGGGTTTTCAGACTTCATCCCTTTGATTCTGTTGATATACAGCCTTTCCGCTGTACATCCCTGGTCCCTAGGCTTGTAGACCAAACAAACCTTGAAAGCTAGTTCTGTGCCTGATTTCACATCAAAGCTTATTAGATTTTTTCTCTGTTCTCACTCAGATTCGCTGCCTATTCCATCATCCTTTTACAGCATAGCATTCTCCCATAATGGTTCATGGCACTACCATGATCTTCCAAGCAAAATTAAATGCATAAATACAAAAATATGTACATTAGAGTGATAAGGCCTGCTTTTTCTCCTCACAGACTGGTATGGAAGCTTCCTCTCCTGCTCCCCGTTTGCTAAAGTGCCTTGCCACTTTATACACAGTTCTGTCTTTCCCTTTAAATAACTGCCTTCATGTAAAAAAGATAAAACCTTTCAGTTATTTAGAATGTTTGACTGATCTATGGTAGTGTGTTTCTGTTTACTTAGAACTACAGAAAATTATTCAGCTGAGTCAAAATTAATAAAAATATACTATAATCTTTATTAAAAAAAACAAACAGAATAAAGTATTGGTTTTGTATATATGTCCAAGCTCAAACAGATCTTTGGAATGCATTTAAACAGCTTCTTATATCTTAACATCAGCATAAAGGCACAGGTTTCTCTCTCACACACAGCCCTCTGGCTATTCTTTTGCGAAAGGCTCTGTTCCCAAATCTAGGTCACTCTCTCTGACCAGATTCAAAAGTGGGTTGATTTCTCTTCTGGCTCTCATTCTAGCTTTCTCTGAGAAGACACACCTCTTTCATTCAACCATCCCTTGATTGAATGAGAATTTCTCTGGCTGAAGGATTCACTCTTATCCCTTGCTCCCTGCAGTCTAACTTCAAAACCAAATCAATGTTTTATTTATGCATTTTTTCTGAGGCCTCCAACAACTCTTTCACACTAAAGTGGCTGGGTTTCTTTCTGGAGGGGCCATTCTGTTTGCCTAGCAACCTCTTGCTGGGCAGCTCTACCACTCAGGATACTACTCTTCCTAGGGTCCATCGCAAGAAGCATATACATAAAGTATACAGCATCAAAACCCAGCACCGCTTCTACAGTATAGCAAGGCAAATAGTAATGCATACAAGTAATGTAATATGAAGGACTTTAAGCATAGTGTATAATAATCCCATTAAACAAAATTAACAACCTGCACTAACTAGACCTGCTCAATAAATGGCCAGACATACTACATATAGCTAGGACAAACAATCATAAAATCATAGTCATAGAGTTGGATGACACCACAAGGGCCATCAGGTCAAACCCCCTGCCAATACAGGCATACACCATCAAAGCAATATATAGCAAAGAGTAATACATGAAAACATAGGAGTAACCATTGATAATCAATCCTTAATGCGCATATACAGCAAAGCCCATGGTACACTGTAGTAGAGCAGTAACATAGCATGAAACATCAGGATCACATGCAGCATTGCAGTAACTTAACGCTACATAGTAACACACATGGTTATACATTCTAAAAGCAAGTGCAACATATAAACAAGCTCTAACAGAACCCTGTGTCAAAAGCCATAAGAATACAATCATCTTCAACTGGTTTACTGTGACAGTTGACTCACATCTCATTGCATGCTTGCAACAATCATTGAAATTATACACAAGGTGATGGCAAGTAGCACATGATGGGAATCTAAGCCTTTAGCTATTATGAGATGACCACTCATTACAACAGTGTAGTGTACATTTGCAGCATAAGATAAGCTTTATACCAGTGTACAGCATCCAAAAGCATAGCATAATCAAGAAGTAATTGTTATCATGGCAGAGTAACATTATGAGTCATGGAGAGGGAGCAAAGCCAACATGACAGTAGCCCCTGCTCCCCTGATCCATGTACCCAGACTGGTTCCTGCTCAAACCCTCAGTTCTTTTTCGTTGTCTCTGTGCCTCACACATAAGTGTTTTAGCACCTTCACAGAGATCCAACTCAGTACTATAGCTGAGCAGCCTGGTGGGTAGCTCTTCCCCTCCCACATACCGTGCATGTCCCAGCTTGTCATCCTTCTGCTCCTCACTTTCTCTTTGTCTGCTGACAGACCAATACCATTCTATAATTCTAGCTGAGGACCTCCCTCTCATCTTCTTTCCATCTCCTTCCTTTGCAGTTTTTCTTCCTGTGCTCTCCATTGCTCCATCTTAAAAAAAAACCAAACCCATATATTCCTTTTATCTCTCTCCCTTATAAAAAAAGAAAAAGCCCACACCACACCCCAAGAAACAGCTTTATTCTTTGTCTTTCCAACCCTTTGCCTGCTTCTCCCCCACCCCTCTTGCTTGCTTCTGTGACTTCCCCCTCTCTATTTAAAATTTGCTCTGTGTCCATTGGGAAGGTCATCTGCTTAGATTGCCATTCCCAGTGCCTCTGTGGCCAAGGGAGACCCACATTATATCAAAGTGCTCCATTTGCCATGGTTTTGCCCCACAAACCCTGAAGAACCAGGCACACCGCCTGAAAAGCTACTGCTAGGAACAGTCTTTTCAAGTGGTGACCCAGGCAGCCTCCTGCACTTCTCCAAGGGAAGAATCCCACACAAGGCATATTTATTGTCTCACTCCCAACAGCAGGTCTTCTACCCTGACAGTGAAAACCACCACCTCACAGGTTGGAGAATAAGCCACTAGACTTATCCCATCTTTCTAGAGTCCTGTCGGAGTCCAAAAAGGACTCCAATAAGTGCTCTTATGCATAAAAGTGGAACAGGTTCCAGACTTTTGTGGTCTCCAGGAATGAATGTGCCTCCCTAGCAGCCACAACCATGATACTCCACTTCCTGATACACCTAAGGGGGTAGAGATTGATGTTCTCCTCCCTGAAGGTCTGTCTCAGCACAATAGTGGCCTACCAATCTACCACATCTTTACCCACCACACCGTTCTCTGAACCAGTGGTGAAGAGATTTCTGAAGGGTCTGGTCACCTGTACCCCCAGTGACCCCACCCACTCCTCTGTGGTCCATACCACTGGTCCTATTGCAGCTCACCATAATACCTTTGGAACTTTGGCAATGACAGATGACTGCTTCCTCTCCTGGAAGACATCATTCTTTGTGGCCACCCCCTCATTGCCCGCTGGATGAGCAAGCTGACAGCCCTTTGCTTGGACTCCTAATAGCTTGTCTTCCATCAGGACAAGATGGTCCTATGGCCAGATATCATGTTCTTGCCTAAGGTGGTATCAGAATTCCATCTCAATCAGGACATCATCCTCTCCACGTTCTATCCCCAGCCCACCTCACTGCTGGAACAGTCCCTCCACTCCCTGGATGTCAGATGCACTCTGGTCTATGAAGGCCCCATTCCAGCAGACCAACAGTCTGTTTGTCTATTATGGGGAAACAAGTATCCTCCTAACCTTTTCTCCAAATAGGTGGCCCACACCATCCTTCTGGCCTACTATCTGCCAAAACAGAATGCCCCAAAGTCCTTCAGACCACTTTACCAGGGCCAGTGCCTCAGTCTGCTTTGCCACATCCTCCTGCCAGATCTCTGCAAGGTGGCAATCTGTTCACAGCCATCCACCTTCATACAGCACTGCGAGCTGAACTGAAGAGCAGGAGTGAATGCCAGCTCTGGGTATGCTGTCCTCTCATATGTCTTCCAGTGACCTGCTCACTATCTTACTGCCAAGAACACTGTTGGCCGGGTTGCATGCATGCAGCCCCAAAACCAGGCTCAGCAAAGCTCCCTATAGAATTACCAGCCAAGTATCAAGACTGTTCAGATGTGTTTGACAAGAAGGAGGCAGACTTATGACTGCGCTGTCAACCCAGTCCCTGGGGCACTGATTCCACTTGGTCGCCTGTACTCCCTGTCAGAGCCTGAACCGGCAGCTTTGCAGTACTTTCTAGAGCAGAACTTGAACCATGGCTTTATTAGGCCCTCACTCTCACTGGCGGGGGACCCTGGCGCTGTTTGTCTGCAAGAAGGAGGGCTCTCTGGGGCTCTGTAATGATTATAGAGCTCTTAACCAGATCACGGTCCAAAACCAGTACCCACTGCCACTGATTCCTGAACTCCTGGAGTGCTTGCGGCATGCCAAGGTGTTCACTAAGCTGGACCTCAGGAGGACCTACAACCTGGTGAGAATTCAGGCTGGAGATGAATGGAAGATTGCCTTTCAGATGTGGTATGGCCACTATGAATATACGGTCATGCTGTTTGGTCTTTGCAATGCTCCGGCAGTCTTCCAACATTTTATAAACAATGTCGTCTGGGACTATTTAGACCATTTTGTAATCATCTACCTGGGTGACTTTTTGATTTAGTCTCCCAACCAGGTGGCCCATGATGCCCATGTGTGTGCTGTACTCTAGCACTTCTGGGAGCACCAACTGTTTGCCAAACTGGAGAAATGTGCATTTGACCTCGTTGAAATGGACATCCTGGGGTATCAGGTATCATCTAGGGGGATCAAGATGAACCCTGCCAAAGTGGAGGCAGTGACTTCTTGGCAGCTTCCTCGTAACCGTAGGGAGGTACAGTGGTTTTTGGGATTTGCCAACTTTTACTGGAAGTTCATCTTCAACTTTTCCTCTTTGGTAGACCCCCTTACCCAGTTGCTGTGCGGGAAGGTGCTTTTTCAGTGGACCTCTGATGCTCAACAGGCATTCCAGACCCTCAAGGCTTGCTTACTTCCTCACTAATCCTGCAGCTCCCAGACTCCATTTGGTATGGAAGCTGACGCGTCTGATGTGGCTATAGGGGGAGTACTCCTGCAACCTGCCAGCTCTGACCACCTGCCCTGTGCCTACTTCTCACATCAGCTTACTCATTCAGAATGCAACTACACCATTTGGGAGAACGAGCTCCTGGCGATCAAGGCGGCTTTTGAAATGTAGCTTCACTGGCTGAAGAAAGTGGCTCACCCAGTTGAGGTCCCCGCTGACCACCACAACCTGGAGTACCTCCAGGCAGCACAAAAGCTCAACCAGCAACAGAAGCGGTGGGCACCCTTCCTTGCCTGTTTGATTTTCAAATTGAAATATGTGCCATGTTCCCAGAACCAGCAGGCTAATGATCTGTTGCAGAAATCTGAGTGCATGTCTGCTGTCCTGTCTCAGTCCTGGCACAGCTGATCAATCAAACAAAACAAACTGAATATCTCCCAGCTTGTTACTTACTTCCAGGCAGTAAGCAAGAAGTCATAAATAAAATCCAACATAAAGTCCTGCAGGGTTTCACAGCAAAGGAGTGTCCAAGGTCATTCTGAGCATTTGTCAAGGCATCCAGCAAGGTAGCAGGTCAGATAAGCTCTGACAACTCCTTGAGGGGAAGGATGCCAGTTAAATAGGTCCCAAGCCTATCGCAGCTGAGACTTGATTGATTGTTGCTGGTTATAAATCCTGAGAGAGCTACACTGGCTCTCTCTTTGCTGTCTATGCTGTGTGACGCTGGGTCGAGGTAAGTGTTCCTCTATATCTGAAGAGGCAAGACTCTCTGGTGGAGCTGAGATTCCTCAGTCTCAGGGGAGTGAACTACTATACCTGGCCCAAGCAGTTTTGGATAGTTACTCTTGCCACCATCCATCCCTTGCTACAGAAAGGTACTGGTTAGCCACCCTGGAGCTGAAGGATTCATATTTCCACATCTCCATAAGGACAAATCAGAAGATTTCTCGCCTTTGTAGTGGGCAAGAAGGTGTACAAGTTTTGTGTTCTCCCTTTTGGTCTCAGTATGCATCGAGGGTGTTCATGAAGGTCACGGTGGTAGCAGCTGTGTTACATCAATGAAGTATCATCCTCTTTCCTTATATCAATGACTGGCTTATTGCTGCACCTATACAAGACTGCCTACTCCAATACACAGGATTCATCATTGAACTTTTTTTTTTTAGAAAACTTTATTCTTTAAAATGTACACAAACAAAAAAAACCCATTTCAAACATTAAAGAATTCTAAACATAAAACAAAACTAACATTCAAAACATACAATTCTACAAGACAAAAAGCATAAAAAAGGTTTGACATATTATTTTCCCATTTATCTTTTCATAACATTCTATCCTATCTTAACTTTTGTTTACTTATATATACATGATAGAATTGCTTTTCCTGTGTACTTCCAACTTCAACATTAAAGTATATTATACTTTACTCTACTTCAATCTTGGTCTTATCTTTAATTTTAACTCTCATATCCTTAAGTATTTTTTCAGGTCTATATTAACCATTTTAATTTCATTCCATGAATTCTTGAGATACTGCACTGTGTTTTCCCATTGTTTTATAAAATTTTCTTTACTCTCCCCTTTCAATATACTTGTTAACTTATCCATTTGTATTATATCAAATAATTTCATTTCCCATTCTTCTATTGATGGCATCGTTTTCCCTTTCCATCTATGTGCTAAATTCATCCTTGCTGCTGCTGCCATATAAAACAATTGTTTACCCACTGTTTTTTCCAGATCATTTTCCATCATCGATAACATATATATTTCCGGAGACATACTAAATCGTATATCTAGCATCTTTTCTATTCACATATGGATCTGCTTCCAAAACTCTTTCACTATTTTACATGTCCACCAACTGTGATAAAAAGAACCTATCTTTTGCTCGCGTTTCCAACATTTGTTAGAAGAATTATTCGTCATTTTCGTCAATTTTTGAGGAGTTAAATACCACCGAAGATACATCTTATATACATTCCCCCTGATATCTTGACATGCCGTATATTTCATAGTTTTTACCTAAATTTTCTTCCATTGCTCCATTGAAATTGAATGGGAGAAATTCTGGGCCCATTTTAACATTGGCAGCTTAACAGTTTCTTCCTCTGTATACCATTTTAGCAAAATCTTATAAATGAAGGAAATAGTTTTGGGTTTTCCTGAACATAGTATCACATTTAATTCCTCTTCTTTTATTTGGTATCCATTGAATTTAATGTCATTTCTTAATTTTTCTCTAAGTTGCCTGTATAAGAGCCAGTGGCATTTTATACCAGATTCATTCATTTCTAATTGAGACTTAACTTTAATTTGTTCTTGTTGTCTTTCCACCATATCTTCATATTTTATCCATTTGTCAAATAAAATATTTTCTTTCTTATAAAAAGCTTCATGGGAAGATATCCAATTTGGGATTTTCACACAGGCTCTTATATTTTCTCCATACTTTTAATAACGCATAAGTAATGGCAGTTAAACTCTTTATTACTTTTCCCTCTATTATATCACAAATAGTAATGCCAGCCTGACCTGAGCTCATCTCCTTCTATATTTAATAATTTAGAAGGTCTGTTCGATTCTCTGCTATTTTTATGCTATTTATACTATTTTTATGACCAGGTTATCTTTAACTTTTTAACTTCTCTTTTTTTCTTAATTTTTTACTGGCAACATTAGGCAACCAGTACTATCGTTTGTACATTGACATACGTACTGAGTACTGAGTTTACTCTTTTTTAGACTTGTTTTTTGGAGTTTCAATAGCCTTAATTGCTGCCTTGAGTATTTTATATACAACTATAGAAGGAGCTCTGTTTGGCGTAGTTTGGCTTCTACTCCTTGCTCAACTGAATAGAGGGGACAAATTAGATGCAGCATTATCATGCGTTTGAGATAAAGCTGCTTAAGAACTTACAAGGTTTTTCCTCCCCACTAATACATTAGCTGAGAACTGATTTCAAGGGGGTGAATTAGTACAGCTGTTATCAATACATTCAGACTCAGTTATGACCAAAAGGAAGAAAAGAGCTGTTTCACCTATCCTACTTGATAACCAACTTGGCTCTAATTCAAATAAAAGGAGGGAAAAAGTTTTGTCTCCGCAAGATACAAGCAACCTTAAATAAAGCAAGATAGAAGAATTTGCTGCTTCACAGTCCTCCCCAGTGTCTGAGGTAACTACAGTGAATAGATTTGCTCCTTTGGGGGAGGAAAAGAGCAGTGAGGATAATGGGTTCAGCATGTTAGGAGATGAGGCTCTGGGAGACATAGCTGCAGCCTCATCTGAAAAGGATCAATCATGTGTCTCCTACACTAAATTACTGGCTGAACAATGTGTGTTAACAGCTCAGACTTTACAACTTGTCAGCTCCAAATTAACAGAGGTTTTAAGCACTGTGACTCAAATGACCTCAGTGCTTTCACAGAGAGAATTAACCCCTAACAGTCTGATGCCTATTCCTACTGACTCTGATCCCAGCACCAGTCCCCAACTGGGGAGAGATCAACATGAAGCTGTGCAGCACCTTAAAGATCGAAACAACTCAGCAGTTAAGGGGAAGGACTATTGCCTATCTTTACAACCCTCCAAAGTGGTAATAGATGTCTACCCCTTCAATGGGCAGTGCCCTAAATGGAATTCAGTCCCCAGAGCCAATAAACACCTCAATGCAGATTTTCAAGATAAGATCTTCGAATTTATCTTCAGTGGAACTCCTTTTTTCATCTGTATATTATTCAAGGTATTTACTTAATTTTAATAACTCATTCCTCCCAAACCGTATGATGAGAGAGAGAGACTATACCTTAAAACTTTTGGCATCTTTCCAACCCGTCTCTTTAAAAATCTATCTATTAAACCTTTTCTCCCAGTGAAGGAGAATTTGCTACCATCTTCTCACTTATGCAACAGAACCGACTTAAGGGCTAAATTGGACAAATCAAGACCCTGAGCCCCAAGCCCAAACAAAGGAGGACCTTAACACTGAGGAATTGATTGTTGAAAATTTTTTAAAGCTACCTCAAAACACTCAAATTACCATATGGAAGAGGCTGTGCCAAATAATACCAAATCCAGCTAAACTGTTAACTCCAGACCCAGAACCACTTAAAGTCAATTATCAAGCGAATAATGCTCTATCAGAGACAGTTAACTCCACAGAGCATAAATTGAAAACAGCTCCAGATAGACTGTCTCAGTTCACACAGAAAAACCAAGCTCTTCCCTTCCCAGCTTGCAAGTTGTAGAAGCTGAAATAAACCCGCTGTTTTTCAGCAATCCAACATTAGTTCTGTCTGACCCAGCTCAAGAATTAGACTCAAGTAACCTCCTAGAATCTAGAATAAAGCCGTCTGTAAATGGATGTGTTCAACCAGATGCTGGAGGCACTATTGACTTGATTACATTCGACAGTTGACAGACGACTACTGAGGAAACATCCAGCTGTAGTATACCACCCCTCAGATCTGGTCGTGCCTTGGATTTACCCTCCTCTGGATGTCTACAACCAAGCATCTCCTTGCCTATTGGGTTGCCCTCTAATACATCGCGGATGAGAAGCTCTAAAGGAAATCATCCATCTGATGAGACCTCCATATAATTTCTTATAACGTAAAAGGGCTGGGTCTTCATCTTAAAGGAGCCAAAATTTGGAAACAGTTGAAACCTTTATGTCCAGATATCCTTTTTCTTCAGGAAACCCACAATAGAGGATCTCAGCCTGCTCTTCCGGTTGCTGAACTAGGAGAGCAATATGTAGCAGGAGGTACAGGTAAGAGCAAAGGAGTGGCCATAATATTCAGAAAGGGTTTAGACTTCTGTCTTAATACTATAAAAAAGACTTAGAAGGATGATACATAGTATTACAAGGCTCTCTTCTTGGCTGCCCAGTCACCCTGGCCACCTTCTATGCTCTTAACCTTGACCCCGATACATTCATGTCTTCGTTTCTTCAAATATTAGTTGATATGCAAGTGGGTGACGTCATTCTGGGGGGCGATTCAATTTCAGTTCTCAGTCCATCTTTGGATAGGTCAGCTCCCTCTGAGAAGGATAAATTATCCCAGTCTACCAGGTTAACCAAGATAGTAACAGATAAGGGTCTATTGGATCCATGGAGAACTATCCACCTGACTGACAAAGATTACACATTTTATTCCTCAGTTCATAACTCCTATTCATGGATTGATCACTTCTTCGTCTATAAATCATTTCTTCCTTTCATACAAAATGTTTCCATTGAACCAATACTATACTCTGATCATTCTCCCCTAATTCTAGATTGGATTAGTAATACTGAATCTCCACCCTCCAAAATCTGGAGGTTTAATTCAGCACTTCTTCTAAATGACCACTTTAAATCTTAACTTGATAGCGTAATTAAATCTTTTTATCAAGAGAATAGGACCAAAAATGTGTCTGAAGCCCTTCTGTGGGATACTTTGAAAGCAATCCTTAGAGGACATCTCATGCAAGAAGGAGCGAAACAGAAAAAAATCAGAGAACATAAAAGAACGGTTCTTATGTCGGAGATAGCTCATTTAACCCATGCTCACAAATCCACATCCGACATGTCCACCTTTAAGACCTTATTGAAAAAAAAAGCTGAACTGGAAGAATTAGACATGAGGAAAATCCAAACATCGCTTATGTACACTAAGGCATATTATTATGAACATAACAATAAAAACTCCAAGTTACTATCTAGATTAGTGAAAAGGAAAGCAGAAAAAAGATGGATTGCAAGTGTCACTACAGGGAATAATACCATTACATCACAGCCAAAATTTATTTCCTCAGAATTTGAAAAGTTCTACACTAATCTATATTCATCTGAATTACCATCAGATCTTAATATAGATGACCTTGCTCAAACATTCAAATTTAAGAAATTGAGTGAACAACATAAAGCAGCTTTAAATAGACCAATTGAGGAGTCTGAGGTTAAAATAGCCATCCAAAAGTTGAATTCCGGGAAATCACCAGGTCCGGATGGTTTCACAGGGGAATTTTACAAGCTCTTGATAACGGAGTTGACCCCTCATATAACATACTTATTTAATGAATTATTAGGTAAACCCCCCCCCACCTGGAGGTTGGAGAACCTCTCGTATCATACCCATTCCCAAGACAACTGAAGAAAATCCATCAGTTCAAGCATTTAGACCAATTGCCCTCATTAATCAAGACGTTAAGTTGTTGTCTTCCATTATGGCTAATCAACTGAGCTCTTTTATCACTGAATACGTAAATGTTGATCAGACAGGATTCATGCCTGGCCGTAACCTTGCAGATGCTATTTGAAGAGCAGTTAACATCATACAGTATTCTACTGAATCTCATACCCCCCTTGGCGATGCTCTCATTGTATGCTCTAAAGGCTTTTGACAGAGTGGAATGGCAATATCTTTTTAACGTATTAGAAGAAATGAATTTTGGGGACACCTTCATTGATTTCCTTAAAAACACATATGCACAATCAGAAGCTGTAATTAACATCAACAAAAAAGATTCCAAGATTCTATACCGTTGCGGCGTGGCACAAAACAAGGTTGTCCCCTATCACCTATCCTCTTTGCTATTGCAATAGAACCACTGGCTGAAGCAATTAGACACCATACTAAGATTAGAGGCCCCATCATCCATCATCAGGAGCACAAAGTAAATCTATATGCCGATGATATTCTCCTCTTCCTTATAGAACCAGATCTTTCTCTTCCATCTCTCTCTAACCTTCTCAGCTTTTTTGGCAAATGTTGAGGCTTCAAAATAAATTTTCACAGATCTAAGATGCTTTGTTTCAATGCTTCCTTAACCACTCAATGGAGATGGCAGAAAATAATGAATCTACAGTTATGCCCATCTGGTTTTCAGTATCTAGGAGTTTCACTAACAAAACAAATACCTCAAATGCTGTATAGAAATTATAAACCATTAACCAAATGGATCAAGGCCAAAATTAACCATTGGAAAACATTCACCCTCTCCTTGCTGGGCAAAATCGCTATAGTTAAAATGTTCCTTGTTCCAAAACTTTTTTTTCTTTTTCAAACCATTCCATTAACACCTTTGCCCTCATACTTCATAAAATGGCAAAATTTGATTAATAATTTTATTTTTAATGGTAAGAGGCCTCATTTTCCACAAACAGTTAAATACTTACAATCTCAGAACAATGGTCTTGCCATTCCAAATGTACAGCTATACTTTGAAGCTTTCCAGATTTGCCAACTTGTTCAGCTAATTAGAAATGACCAGTCTACTAAGTGGGTAACATTAGAATTAGAACATGATCTTTCTGAAGGAGTGAGAATTATATTCTCCAAGTTAACCAATAGAGATGTTAAAAAGGTCCCAAATCCATGTTTACAAACCACATTGCTGACATGGAAAAAATGGCAACGTGTTCTCACACCTTACCCATCACCAATCAGGCCCTTCCTTCTCCATCCAAATTTCTATTACAACCACAAATTTTCCCAGTTCAGAGACTGGAAAGACAAAGTGTTGTTTACAATTCATGATTTATTTCACAATTCCAAACCAAAAATCAAGAGATGAACTTCCACGCAGCTTGTCTCTATTTGAAAATATAGGTGTCATAGAATCATAGAAATTCAGAGTTGGAAGAGACCACACAGGCCATCCAACCCCCTGTCATGCAGGAACACCCTCAAATCAATCCCGACAGATGGCCATCAAGCCTCTGCTTAAAAACCTCCAAGGAAGGAGACACCACTACACTCCGAGGCAACAGATTCCACTGCCGGACAGCCCTGACTGTCAGGAAGTTCTTCCTGAGGTTCAGTTGGAATCTCCTTTCCTGCAGCTTGAATCCATTGCTCCTTGTCCTTGTCTCTGGAGCAGCAGAAAACAAGTCCCCTCCTTCCTCTACGTGGCATCCCTTCAAATATTTAAACATGGCTATCATGTCCCCTCTTAACCTCCTCTTCTGCAGACTACCCAGCTCTCTAAGTCTATCCTCATAGGGCATGTCTTCCAGGCCTCTCACCATTTTGGTCGCCCTCCTCTGGACTTGCTCCAGCTTGTCAATATCCTTCTTGAATTGGGGTGCCCAGAACTGGACACAGTATTCAAGATGGGGTCTAACCAAAGCAGAGTAGAGTGGTACCAGTACCTTCCTCGATCTAGACACCATGCTCCTATTGATCCAGCCGAGAATTGCATTGGCTTTCTTGGCTGCCGCATCACACTGCTGACTCATGTTCAGCTTGTGGTCTATGAAGACTCCTAGATCCCTTTCACACGTACTGCTATCCAGCCACGTGTCCCCCATCCTATATTTCTGTATTCCATTTTTTCTGCCTAAGTGTAGGACCTTACATTTCTCTCTGTTGAATTTCATTTTGTTCGCCCTGGCCCAGCTCTCCAATCTATCCAGGTCATTTTGAATTTTGATCCTGTCCTCTGGCGTGTTAGCAACCCCTCCCAATTTGGTGTCATCTGCAAATTTGATGAGCATGCCCTCTATTCCTTCATCCAAGTCATTGATAAAAATATTGAACAGCACTGGGCCTAGGACAGAACCCTGTGGCACCCCACTAGTCACTTCTCTCCAGTGTCTCAAAAGATCTCTCTCTGAAAGGGTTGGCATCAAAAATTAATAAATGGTTAATTGATGAGACCTATGGTCGAGGTCTCCTGAGTAAATCAGGATGGGAAGCTGAACTCAACATTCAGATATTGGATACAAACTGGTTGAAAATGTGGGCATTGCCCCCATATAAATCTTCCACAACCAAATTTAAAGAAAGTAACCTTAAACTGGTCCATAAGTGGTACCTTACACCTGTTCAACTGAGTTATATCATGAAAACAGCATCATTTAATTGTTGGAGGGGCTGTGGTTCTAAGGGTACTTACCTTCATATGTGGATATCCTGCCCTGTTGGAGCACATTTTTGGTCGGAGGTTTTGAAAAATGTTAGTATGGTTACAAAGCAAATAGTAATTCTTTGTCCTACCCTCCAGCTGTTTTCAATATATGACTCACAGTGTAAACAACTGAAACACAAGGATCTGATTAATTTCTTTCTTATAAATACTAGATTGGAAATTGCCTCCAATTGGAAAGTAGGCAATTTCTCTATCAACAGATGGTGGGGAAGAATCTGGGATACATGGCTGCTGGAAAAGCTGGCACATAATGGAAGGTTAACAAAAGGTTGCACCGCACAGGACAACTTTGAAAAGATATGGCACCCTTTTGTTGATTTTATGAATGACACACCATACTTACACTGGAGCTCTCACCATGCGGTTCAGAACTCTGGTTGAGCACTCCATGGTAGTGATTCCTGTTGTACCCTTTTTCTACTTTGTATTGTCTCTGTACCGTGTTTTACTTTGTATTGTCCCTTGGAGTTTTTAATAAAAAATTTTAAAAAAATAATTTCATATTTTCTAATTTAATCCAATCTTTTATCCAGTTTAAGCAACACGCATGATAATATAATGTCAGATTTGATCATATTAAGCCACCTCTTTCTTTGGCATCTTCCATTACTTTCATTTTCACTCTTGGTTTCTTACCACTCCATATAAACTTGCTAATTTCCTTTTCCTAATCCTTAATAACCTTTTCATTTTGAATAATAGGAATAGTTTGAAATAAATAAAGCATTTTCGGGAGTATTGACGATGCAATTTTCCCCAACCATGATATTTTTAAGTTATTCCAATTATTTAAGTCTTTTGAAATATTTTTCCATACTTTCACATAATTTTCGAGAGGTCAGAGATCTTATTTGTAAGTATAATTCCCAAATATTTAACTTTTGATGTTAACTTATATCCTGTAGTTTGTGCTGTTCGATTTCTTTCTACTTCTGTCATATTCTTTGTTAATACTATAGTTTTTTCTTTGTTAATTTTCAGACCAGAGTGTTTACCAAAATTATTAAAGATATTTTTCAAAACATTTAAGTCCTCGCCTGAATACTCCAAAGTTACCACTAGATCATCTGCGAATGCCCTTATCTTATGTTCCTTATCTTGTACCTTTACTTCTTTTATTTTATTACCTTTTATATTTAATATTAAAGCTTCAATCACTAATAAGAACAACAATGGGGATAAAGGGCAACCCTGGTGTGTACCTCTTTGTATTTTAAATTTGTCAGCTTTGTGACCATTAACAATTATTTGTGCATGTTGTGTCGAGTAGATAGTCTTTAACCAATTTATAAAATTTGTTCCCAGACACATTTTTTGACAGATATTAACTAAAAATTTCCAATTGACTTTCCAAAGGCCTTTTCAATATCCAGGAAAAAAGCAATCAGTTTTTTCTGATGATGATTCTCTCCAAATTCTAGAATATTAATTATATTTTTCATATTATCTTTTATTTGTCTTCAAAGAAGGAATCCAACTTGATCTTCTGAAATTAATTCTTTTAATACTTCCTTTAATCTGTTGGCTAATATTGCTGTAAATAATTTGTAATCTAAATTCAATAATGAAATTGGTCAATAATTTTTAATTTCAAATGGATCTCTTCCTTCTTTATGAATTAGAGTTATATTGGCCTCTTTCCATGTATCTGAGATAATTCCTTTTAATGCCTCATTCATGATAATTTGCAAAATGGGCGCGAGTTCTTGTTGAAAGATTTTATAAAATTGGATTGTATATCCGTCTGGTCCTGGGGACTTCCCTTTTTTTGCGTTTTGAATTACCTCTAACACTTCTGTTAGCATGATCGGTTTATTTAGTTTCTCCCGTTGTTCTGTTAATATTGCAAGGTCTTGTTCTGTTATGTATGTTTCTATGAAATCATCTTGGAGTTCTTGTTTTTTATATGGCATTATGTAATAATTTGTCACATTTGTTTTTTATCTGCTGCAAATCTGTATATGTTTCTCCAGTCTTCAATTTGGTAATCAGCGTCTTCTCCTTCTTCTTCAATCTACACGCCAGCCATTTTCCTGCTTTATTTGCCCATTCAAAATAATGTTGTCTGGTGTAAATCGTTTTTTCATTAAGTTCCATTTCTATTTGGGTCTCTAATTGTTTTCGTATTATTTTAATTTCCCTCTGTGTCTCTTTATTTATTGGGTCTTTATTTAGTCTTTCCTCTTTCAGGTCTTCAGTCAGTTTTTGAAAATTCTCTCTTTTCCTCCTATTTATTTCAGTGTTATAGTGGATAAAATACCCCCTGATAACTGCTTTGGCGGCATCCCAAACCGTCGCTAATTTAGTTCCTTTATAGAAGTTTTCCTCAAAGTACATTTTAATGTGGTTCTTAATTTTACTTATAAATTTTTCTTCCAATAATAGCTTCTCTTTTAGTTTCCAATTAAATAAGTCTTCCGATCTTTGTTTTAAAATCAACAATATTGAATTATGATCAGAAAGATTTCTGGGTAGTATCTCTTGTTTTGCAACCATTTGAATTAATGAATTAGAAATCAAAAACATATCAATTCGCGCTAATGAAGCATGGGGCTCAGACTAGAACATATAATCTTTAGTTAAACCATATACATATCTCCATGTGTCTATCAAATTGAAATTTTCCATCATACGATCGAATGATTTAGGAAGTTTCACTTGTTTTGCCTTAATTTTTTACTCTGATTTCCTATCTAATTTTGGATTAATCACCCTGTTCCAATCACCCAGAAATATTAATTTATTATAACCTAAATCCACAATTTTTCTATTCAATTCTTTATAAAAATTCTCTTGTTTTTTTATGTGGCCTATATATGCCAATTATTAGAATTCTTTGATTTTGCCAATTAATTTCTACGGCAATATATCAACCTGTTTCATCTTTTAGTACTTCTTTAGAGTATATTCTTGAATTTACACATAACACTACCCCTCTTTTCTTTATATTTGGGGTTGGCTACATATTTATTTCTTAGTTTTTTATTATGAACCAAATGAGTTTTTCCAGATTGTATATGGATTTCTTGTAGACATACTATATCCAATTTTTTCTTCTCAATATAATGAAATATTTTCTTCCTCTTTTGGGAGGTTACAATTCCTTTAATATTCCAAGAGAGAATTTTCAATTTCATTCTTTAAAAATTTTCAGTTCAATTTTAATTAATTATTTTCTTCTACTGGATCTGAGTTATCTTTGTTCTCCGACTCGTTTCCTATGACTTCTTCCTCTTCTTCACTTTTCTGTTCTGGGGTGTCTTTTCCGCTCTTGGGCTTTTGCTTTGGGAGCCATGGAACTGAGGGTTGAGTAGAAATAAGTCTGGTCATATGGAATGGGGTGAAGGGGCTCCTGCCAAAGTGCCTGCATAACAGCTCTAGAAGATTCCGCATGATGCACTCTGCAAACACAGTAAACCCATTTGTATGACCACTCAAAGAAGCACAGTTACAGATAAGCTACTTGTTCTTGTTCCTTAGTTTCTGCTGTGAGGCTGCAGTCTTACTCAAAGTTCCAGATTAGATTAGATTCCTCATAACTGGGCATACAGCCGTATCTATCACTCTCTTCTCTGATCTGAGGAGCTGTGGGTTTTGCTCTAAATCTTCATAAGTGGAGTAAACTCTGCTGTGCATTTCAGCTCATGATATATTTTTTTCAGCCGTCTTTTTCCCTTTTTTTGTGAGCTGGAAAATTAAAGAATAGTTTCAATATCCGTATCATAAGAGAATGCATTAGAAAAGTGACCATAATTGATGATGGTTTGTGTGTGAGAGACATAATTTCATTTCAGACAAATAAATTATTTTTACTTGATTGCTTTTACAGGTACGCAGTAAATGAGCAAGGTAATTTTGTTCTTCACATAGCTTGAACGCTCTCACTCAGAGTGTCTGAGGGACACTGTTGTGACATGAGAACTTCAGTTCTCGAGATGGCAAGGAGGAGAAATCCACTACGTTTGGATTTATCCCCATGTGCCAACTGGAACCAGCAGGAATTCTCAATCTTCAGTTACGACTGTTAGAATCCCTCCCTTCTCCAACAGTTTTCTTTTACCTGCCAAGTGAACCGGTTTAGCCCTTCTCCAAATAGTTGGTGTATTAGGTTTAGTATGGAAAGGAAAATGGAGGAAAAAAGAGCTGAGTTTAAAAAGAAATGCCAGAATTGCAGAAAGAGAGAAATTCCCAGATGTCCGCCGCTACGCGAGGCTCTGAGGAAGAAGTAAAGGAAAGCGCAAAAGTTGCCTTGTCTCAGATACCCTCAGATAAGTGGGGTTCTGAGTGCAGGAAAGGAGAAAAAGGAAAAGGCAAATTATCCCAGATAGCTGCCAATCTGCGAGTCTCTGAGGATGACAAAAATGAAGCACTCAGAAAAGTTTTTGTTTCCTCTTGTGAGAGCGAGTTAGAGGAAATACAAGTGGTATGCAACAGTAAAAATATTGATAAGATGGACGGTAAGATTAAAAAAGTGGCGTTACTTACCAAGAAGGATGCAAAAGGTAAAAAGAAGGAGTCAGGATTGAGTTCTGGCTTTTCTAAGGTGCTGAAAAAGGCACCTCCAGCACCTGGATTTCAAATGGCCGATTCAGGCTGCCATCTTGTTTTTTCCGATTCCAAGGAGATGGGAGGGGCTCGAAAGGAGTGCTCCTCAGAGGCCGTGGAAGTTGTAGAAGGGCTGACGCAGCGTCTGGTAGGCTTGAGGGCGGAAGCGTCAGAAATTGGTTTTGGAGCATTCTCCGATGTCTGCGCAGCTGCGTAGAGAGACGATTATCCCTCCTCCACCTGTTCCTCCCCAGCAGTCATTTTGGAATGACCGTGAAGGGGCTTTTAGCGTGGGAGCAATTCACTTCCAGCAGGGTGAAGGCTGGCCTTTGGAAGGTGGTGAGTATATGAGGCAAGCTGCTTCAGATATTTACAGGGGCGAATATGTGACAGGAGGAGGTGAGAATAAATTCATTGCTAGAGATGTAAGACAAAGTTTTATGAGTCCCATGGTGAGATTTTATCATGAACATGGGCCTAATACAGTCTGTAATGCTGCTACTGCTAATGAATTGCAATCTGTGATTAAACAAACAATTTCTAAGGAACTAGGAAGTATGCTATCAGCAATGAAAAATCAACTTAGTGATTGGAGTAGTGCAAATATGACAAATTTTCAACTTGATTCTGATATGACGAAATCTACTGCGAATGAGAGAAGTAAGGTCAGTGAGAATCTAAGAGAAAGAGAAGAAATATTGGAAGTTAATCAAAATGGAAATAAGAGAAAGTTGGACATGAGCTTAAGAGGAGGATCAGGACATAGTTGGTACTGGTGGTAAGAAGAGTTTGAGGAAGTCAAATGATGTGAGCATCCTGGATATGGAAATGGATGGAAGTCAAGAGGAGGAGATGCAAATTGATGAGGAGGACATTGGAGATTCTGCAGGGGAGGAAAAGGAGACAGGTGTAGATACAAGTAGATTGTTTCCAACAGAGA
>CAOLHI010006891.1:0-22647 GCA_948474755.1 Ctenosaura bakeri
GTGTGCTAGGAAGCATATCAGTACTAACCATTTCCCAAATTTAAGGCAGTTGATCTTTCATTTATCAATTTTTTATACCCCCCTTCTCAAATGAAAAAATTTACCAGATTTAGGTCAGCTAAATCCCTTTCCCCTCTTTATGAAGAGGAAAGTTTGTTACTATTGGGTGTGACCTACCCCTTTTCTGGATACGGGAGGAGACCTTTTTTACCCCATTCATAGTGAAAAATGCTAAGGTTTGGGGAAACTGGCTAAATAACTTTTTTTTGAAAATTGTAGTTTAAATTTTCCACCCTTGCTCTCCCCTAATAAAGATTTTCCCCAATACAACACCCGTATTGACAAACTCTTTTGAGAAAGGCTGCCCCAAGACCCATTTAAATCCTAGGGTCAGTGAAAAAGGGAGTTAAAGACCTTAAAATGTTTCCCCCCAAAAAAAAAGCACAAAACAAGATTGGGGTCTTAAGAGAAAGGAATGTGTGAGAGGGAAAATTTGGGATTTAGCTTCAGCTCCTAGGGAAACAGAAAATTTGATAATGTTTGTCCCCTACAATAGAAATACCATCTCTGTCAAGCACGTAAAACAACGAAATTGGTTAGAGATGGGGAAAATTGGGAGTTCATAAATTTAGATGAAAGGAAGACAAAAAACAAAGATACTATATTTGTAGATATACATCAAGACATTGAAACCCCTTACTACAAAAAAGGGAGGGGCTTCAGAGGAAACCAATGAAATCCAGGTTTTGACAAAAAGACAATCAATAATTTGACATTGGCTTTTTTTTTTCCTGGAATTTACAGGCTGGAGGAACAAACTAGAAATTGTGATTTTAAATTTATTAAGCAACAGGCCCTTTTTAAAAACCTGGCTAAAACATAATTTTTGGTTCCCTGGAAGGGGCCTACTCAAATCCCACTTCTTCTTTAAAGGGGTGCCGGGGGGGCCTGGCTATATTGATATCCATTTCTCTTTCAGCTTCAGTTATTCCTCTTAAAGGATTAGCTCTGCGCCCTGGCCGTTTTTATTAAAAATGTAACCACTCTTATATTTTTGTTAAATCTATTTCCCCCCCCACCTCACCATATTATATCCAAATTATGGTGTAAGTTAAAAAATCATGGAGTTAGATTAAATTCCCCTTTTTAGTTCCATTGGTAATTGTCGGGTTTAAAGCAGCATAGGTTCATCTAACCAAATATTGCAGGGCTTTAGGAGGCCCAATGAGTTTGGGGAAAAGGGTTTTGGGAAATTCAAAAGTCTAAAAAAGAAATTAATATTTTGGCCCATTTTTTTTTACTTTACTGACAAAACAAAATCTAGCTTTAATAAACCCATTTGAAATTCAAAGGGGAAGTTTACTTTTATAAAAAACTCTAGAGCAAGTACAGTTGACTAGTGTTAATTTCACATGAGCATCCCCTTGTTCCTCTCTTTTACAGTTGATCCAGTTGTTTAGGGGCCCCCCATTCATTTTCCTTGCAGGGGTTTTAAACAGTACTTTTTTTGCTCCCACCTTAATTCTAACAACCCCAAATTCCTCAAAAAGGATCAAATGGAATCCCCGTTGCAATCAGATTTACAACAGAGATTTATCTGAGGAATTTTTAAAATTAAAAAGATCTGATTAAGATCCAATGTCAATTGCAATCAGCTGTATACACAATTAAAAAACTCCTCCCCCCTTTTATAAAAAAGGTATCCCACTCAGAAAATTGTCAAACCAAAAGCAAAAATGTTTGTTTGACAAAGACTGCAGGAATCTAAAAAAAGGGGAAAAGCCATCAAATTATATCGATCCACTAACTCCACTAAAATTCCTTTTTATGATTTCAAAAAATATAAAATTAATTAGTGAAAAAAAAAGGATATATTACAGGGAAATGGAAGGAACTAAGCCTACACTCCTGCAAAAAATTCAAATTCTGGGATACAATTGAAAATCAAAAAAAGGTCATTCCAATTTTAGAAAGGCTATTTCTAAAAAAAATGGAAAGCTATTTTTGGAAGTATTTAAAGATCAAATTTAAGTTTATTCCCCCATATACTGGACCAATGGGGAAAATAGCTGGAAAAATTTTTTATAGATAGGGCTAATTCATTAATACTAAGACTAAAAAAGGAAAACACCTGGTAAGATGGCCCTTCCCTCAGACTTTTATATTGCATTTTCAGTGGTGGGTCCCCCAAATTTTTTCCTATTATTTTCTTTAATTAATAATGAGGATTTCACCACCTAATTGGTCATCTGCTATGTATTAATTATAAAAAGGGGCCTAGAAATATGGAAAAAATAGGGCCCCTTAGTTCTTGGATGTTTTGGGGAAAATTTTTGCCAGGTCTCTTCAGATACATTTTTGGGGGGGAAAAGGGGGAAAATTGTTCAGGCAGATCAACTTTGGATAATTGTTTTATGTTGAAATATGTTGTTGATAAATATCTGGCAGGAACTGTAAAGCATATTTTTGTAGCATTCATTGATTTGAAGGCTGCTTTTGACTCTATTTCACGGGAACGTCTTTGGGTTAAATTACAAACTATGGGTATTGATAAGAATCTTCTAAAATGTATAATATCTCTTTATTCAAACACATCCTTGAAAGTCAGAGTTGATGGTACACACCTGTCAGACCTAGCACCTGTTCTCTAAAGGAGTAAGACAAGGGTGTCTGCTTGCTCCCCTTCTTTTCAACTTATTTATAAACGATGTGGTTGAGTTCTTAAAAGGTGACCAATTTTTCCCAGTTAAAATTGGAAATCAGAAATATTCGATCCTATTGTATGCAGATGATGCTATCCTGATTTCCTATACTCAAGTAGGCCTGCGTAGATTGTTGAATCGGTTTAGTTTATACTGTAAGAATGAACAACTTTCCATCAACTACCAATAAACAAAAGTGATGGTATTTGGCAAATCCAAAAAAATTTATAACTGGCTACTTGACGAGAATAATTTGGAACAAGTCCCCTCCTTTAAATATCTTGGTGTGGTCTTTCATTGGACTAATGGTCTTCACAGGTTCAATCAAGTACCCTGTTAGCTGAAAGAACATTAAATGGATTATTAAGATTCTATCGCACAAAAGGGGGCAATATGATTCAACCCACTTTAGAACTCTACAGGCTCAGAGTCTTGCCTAAACTGCTGTTTGGAGCACCACTGTGGGCTCTGGCCAATTTAGATATATTAGAGAGAGCACAAAATAAATTTCTGCGCAGACTCGTGGCAGTTCCCATTTCCACAAAATTAGCATTGCTCCGTGCAGAGTTAGATATAATGCCAATTAAAACAGAGGCTCTTAGATTAGCCTCCTTTTCTGGTTGAAAATTATTTTTAAGCGAGTATCTGAGCTCCTTTTGATGTCCTTCAAGGAGCCCTGTCCAAATTCATGGATGCATAAAATGCAATTGGTTGTGATGAATTTGGGATTCTCTGTTCCTTTTTTTCTGACTCAAGGGTATGATAAAGCAAAATTGAACCATATTCTAAGACTCAAGGATATAGCAATGCAATCCCAGATGACTGAGATTAAGTCCTGCCAAATCTAATACATTTTTTGTTTTTTACATTCCGCTAAACTCACCCCTTCCTCATTATCTGGTTGATCTTCCAACTTTTAAAATGAAGTTAGCCTTTCTGCATGCTAGATTGAATGTTCTCCCACCTGCAATCAGGGATGGGCAGGTACAATAATGTTCCTATGAAGGACAGAGTATGTGCTTGCAACTCTGTTTCAATAGAAGATTTAATTCATGTTTGACTTGAGTGCCCTATTTATAATGATCTTAGGAGCAAGTATATTTTTCCTTTATTGAAGTCTTTTAAGGGAAATTCCTCCTTCGCGAAAGTTTGTTTTCTGCTATCTGATACTGTGAAATATGTGTCTTTCAGAACATCTAAATTTCTAGTTAGGGCTGTGAATTACGTGCCATAAAGAACAAGGAGGGGTATGGAAAATGATTTATTTGTTGTTGATTATGTGTTACATGTAAATTGGCTGGATTATCCTTTTTCATTTTATCTAATCTTATTTTTTTCATTTTTGTGCAATGGCTGGCTGCTGAAAATGCAATAAACTTGAACTTGATACAGGACTATTCAAACATTTTAAAAGAAGCGCATGAGGCACAGTTTATATCTCAATATTTATGGGACTTGAGGATGTTTCCGCCCTACCATATGTCCCATTTTATACTTGATGAGATTCCAGCATCATTTGCCATCGTGTTCCTCCAGATTTGGAGATATCCCTTTGGACCAAGTCTACATGGGTTTTTATGCTCTTGAATAATTTAGTGTAGTGAGGGGGGGAACATATGCTCCTCCAGGTGCTGTTGGACACGAGCTCCTGTTAGCCCCGGCTAGCATAGCAAACAGAGATCATAGGTGTTGGCATCAGCAGCAACTGGAGCACTATACAGTCCTCGTATCTGATTTAGCTGGCCTATAAACTTGGCTTCAGATAATTCTGTGATCAGACTTGGCAGCAAGAAATGGTTTAGAGAAGCAGGGTAGTAATCATGCAGATCTCCAGATGTTGTGTGTCACAGTCCCCAACATTCTTCACCATAGGCTGCGTGTCTTGGGCTTCTAGGGTTGCAGTCAAAAATATCTTCACCCCTGCTTTAAGAACTGTCCATAATGCCTTCCTTCTCTCTGCTTCCTGTTGTTTAACCAGTTATTAATCCATTGGAGAGTAAGTTCTCTTAATGATTGCTAAATTTACTCAGTAACTTTTGGTGGAAATCAAAGTTTGTACCATCGGAATCAGTCCTGTCCACATCACTGTGGAAACTCTCAAAGAGCTGCAAAAGACTGGTGAGTTGACATTTATGAAAAGCCACAGTGATTATTCCACAATGGACCTTGTTCTTTGATGCATGTAATAATTTTAGCTTTTGTTAAATGTTTTTCCGTCATTTTATCTAAAACCTACATCAGACTATTTGGTGTAACATGTCTGCTTTTTGATTGTCCAATAAGGAGGCTGATTGTAGTAACCAAGGCCATTTCCTATGCAGATGCTAGCGTGGTTTACGTACCCTGGGGTTTGCAGGTTTGGGAGGGGCCAGCCAGCCCCTCCCAAACCTGCAAACCCCAGGATTCCATAGGACGTTGCAAGTGGAATCATAGCGCTATAACAGTCTAGTGCGGAAATGGCCCAAGTTGTGTATTTTAATAGAAGATCAATAGTCTCACATTGAAATCTACTATATAAAAGTCACTGTTTGTCTGTGAGTTTGTCTGTCTGTCTGCGTCAGGCAGGCGAAGACCTCAGACGATTGGCTGAGTGAGCGAGAAGACCTCATATGATTGACAGGCTGTGAAGATTCTGTGAAATCCTGTAGTTGGCAGTTTAGGGAGGGGCCTTTAGAATTCTCAGCTGAGAGCTATTGGGCCTCAGGCTGGTTGCTATGGAGATGAGGCCTACCATCAATAAGGATGCCAGAAAACATTTAGGAGCCATATGTGAGAAAAATTAAAGTGACATACACAACATAGTCAATTTCCACACTACATTGTCATAGTGCTATTATTCCACTTTCAACATCCTGTGGAAACCTGGGATTTTGTAGTTTAAAGAGGGGCATTTCTTACAATTCTCAGCCAGAGAGGTCTTTGGCCTCAGTGAACTACAAACCCCAGAATTCCACAGGATATTGGAAGTAGAATAGAGACTATAACAGTGTAGTGCAGAAATGGCTGTAGTTACAAGGTCTTCTTGCCTCACACAGTAGATTGTATGGGTTCATATATGAGGAATCTTAAAGTTGAAAATCAAAACAAAAAATGCTTCCAGAAAAATATAAAGGCATTGCACAAATGCAACAGGAAGCCAAAAAAAAAAAAGTACATCAACATCACCAGACAACACAGATTGGATTGGGGACTATAGGGAAAAGCTACAGGTACTAGAATAGGCCGGTTGCTATGGAGACAAGGCTTAGCAGCAAGGAGAAGGACAGTGTATTCCTGCAGGAACCCAACCTCTGTATGTTAACAACTACAAATGCAGATTGGATTGGGAATATGGGGATAAATTTTCTAGGTACTGGAATAAGCTGGTTGCTGTGGAGATGAGGCCTAGCAGCAAGGAGGAAGACAGTGTATTCCCTCAGGAACCCAACCTCTGAATGTTAACAACTCTGAATAAAGATTGAATTGGGAGATGGGGGAAATTACAGGTACAGAAATAGGGCGGTTGCTATGACACGAGGCCTAGAAGCAAGGAGGACGAAAGTGTACTCCCTCAGGAACCCATACTGTGTGTGTAAATAACTCTGAATACAGATTGCATTGGGATATATGAAGCAAAGTTACAGGAAATGGAGAAAACAGTTTGGTGAGTTCTTAAGAGGAAAATAAAACCCCCGGGCAATGCCAAGTAAATACACCAGTACTTAATAAGTGTCATGAATATCTGAACAGTATTTTCTGCAGCAGAGCTGTCTAAACTTTTCATGTTGGTGACACACTTTTTAGACATGCATCATTTTTGTGACACCGTCATTCAGTTTTATGTATTATAAATAAATACATCATAAAGCATATTTTTTTAAAAATATGAATGAAAGGTTTTCATGGGATAGTGTGCGTCCCCATACGTTTTGTTATTACAGTTTATGTATGTTTCCTTATCTCTTATATGTCTTATAATGGGTTAGTTACTAGAAAACCAGAGGTTAAATTAACTAACTACCGCCTTGTGAGGGTTCTTTCTTGGCCCAGGGCAGCGGCACACCTAACATGTCACAATACACAGTTTGGAAAGCTCTGTTCTGCAGTAATGATGCTGCCATGTTTTTATTCTCCTTCCAGCGAAAACTACTCGTCCTTCCATTCAAACTTTGTCAGCTAATCATCTAGCCTTTTCCTTGCCTGCTTTTGAAGCGATTAACAACATTTTTCTTGTTTATTGCTGTATTTTTAGCAATACACGTCTTAAATTCTGTTGCCACTAAGTTGTACACTATGTTGCATTGGCCACCAGGTAGAAAAGTCCAATGTCTTCGGGCATATGCAATTTGTGTATCTTATGTCAGAAGTTTGATACAAATGGAAAAGAATAGGCTTAGTGTCAGATTGACAGCTGTAACGCATGTTAAATTCTGAGTGCTTCCTAGATAATCATCCATGGGGTAATTTGAATGTGAATGGCTCCGGAGGGTCTTTGGCAAAAACAGCTAAGGAATAGGGCTTATCTCTGGGTGTAGGTAACACCAAAGTCTCTGAGATGGAGGGGGGGCAGATTTACTTATCCTGCTTCATTTTAACTCAGTAATCCATGGAATGCCATGTGTAATATGAAATTACCAGGAAGAAAATTGATAGATTTACAATTGAGAGAATATGGCAGAAACTTTGGCCCATTAGGAGTTTAATTTTTTGGGAGGCTGTTGTCAAGAGTTTGGCATCAGTAGACACCTGCTAGGGGCTTATTGCACTGTACTGACTCTCAGAACTGTCTGGCTGTCCCTGTCTTTGGAATTGTTTCTGCTCATTTCCTTCTCAAAATGTGCCAGCAGCAACAAAAATAGGAGCAAGGAGTAACAGTTCTGCCTAGGATGGAAACCCAGAGGGGAAGGATAGGCTAGAGGGCAGGAGAGTGAAGAGAGGGAGCACCAGTGAAGTCATCTTGTTGGTGGGTTCCCAAAATTGTGAGCTAGTGGCAGTTCTTTTCCATGCTAACCATTACCTGCAAAGCACTGTGACTCCATCCTTTGCTGGGGTCTTGCCCTGGGTCCGGGCACCCCTGTTCATATCTAACCTTACATACCTGATGCAGTCAAAAAGCTGATTCAGAGGAGTTCCCACACAAGAACACAACATTCCTGTATTTGTGCAGGAGCATAGAAATGAGCAGTGTGTCTTTCCGCGACCTTTGTACAAGCTCCCCCATATGGCCCATTATCTTCCCCCTCTCCCAACCTGCATCGATTAATGTGGTTAACAGGCTCTTGAATATCCTGTTAAGGGTCATCCAGCTGGAGGCGAGTGTGGCTTCTGCCTCTAAACATGGAGAGTACATATCTAGCCCCTGCCCCTTCTGTAAGCATGGGTAGGTTGCTTTCAGCTCCCTATTGCATGTATGGGGTTGCAAAGCCATGTGCTGCCTAGTATGAGGGAGTCTGTATCCCCAGTTGGCAGGAGCTCCATATGCTTACATTAACTCCCTGAGACTTTCCAGGCAGGAAAGATATAATCTCAGTGGTTTACAGATCCCAGCATTGTTTGTAGACCTTCTGTATACTCCCTAACCCCCATCTCCATTTGCATTACAATGGGTTGTCTATCCTTCCACCCTTCTTGGGACTGTTGTTTCATAATGGATGGGTGGTGCTACGTGGCACAGCCAGTGACTGGGCAATACACTGTTGTGGCTGCTAAAACAGATTTTTGTCATTCTCCAGTTGAAATAGAGGAGGAGGAGGAGGAGGAGGAGGAGGAGGAGGAGGAGGAGGAGGAGGACAAGCTGGATCATATTTTTAATTAATTGTCTTTCATCTGTCCCTTGCTCCACTGAGGCCAGTCTGGGGCTGGCTGAACAGTGGAATGACTTGATTTATCCACCAGAGAAAAAGACTGGAAGATAGAAGTGGCTTTCATTCTGTGCTAGGATGACAAAGGTGGCATCTGGGATTGGCACTGGCTTTCCTGTGGACCTTGATGCTCCTGAGTAGGGCAAAAAAGCTGGTGCAGGTTGAGATTGATGGGGTAGCATAAGAAATTGTCAGTATAGGAAAGGTGCATAGGTTGCAGCCATCAGCAGGTTAAAGCAAGAGCTAGTATAGCCACTGTCTCTGCTTATGCAGTGCAATTGTATCATGGCACATTTGGGGCAGAAATATTTAGCAGGCTTTAGTGAGTCTTCATGTTTAGCAAGAGGCAGAGTTTGCAATTCCTGTACCAGTCACACTCCTATTTTTTTCATGTAGCACAGTCTTGGAGATGACTGACTGAGAGACAAATCCCAGCAAATCTAATGTATTTTTTTTTTGAAAGAAAAAGTCCCCCTTTCCCATTAAAAGAACTGCTTAAGACATAGGGTTAAGAAAAGTCAGCAAATAAATCAGCTATAAAAGAAAAGAAGAAAGATACCATAATGTTTTGTCTCCTCAGTTCACCTAGCAATAGAAAACGCTAAGGGACAATACTGATTGGTCTTGATTTTGTACTTTCCAATATGTTTATTGGAACTGTATTTACTGCAGTATGGAGCCTCTAAATACATTGGACTACAACTGCCTGTCTCCACTACCAGCTAAAAGGCAATGGCTTGGATGGATTGGACAGGACAACTTGATAGATTGAGGCTACTTTATGGCTGAAGTGGAAAAAACAGGATTCATACTATTTGCAGTTGCACAGTTTTTCTCAAGAAATAGACTAGATTTAGATCCTTGCAGCAGGACTGGCTTTTAACTATTAGCCCTCACTGTGGTCCCAGTCTGGGTTGAGAGGACCCTCCACCTTTAAGAAAGCCTCACATCAGTGCTGCTTACAAATAGGAGGCACAAGGTCAAGATCTGAATCAGGCCCACAGAAAGGAAGCAGCATTGTAGTCCAGGTCTTTACCTTATGCCTAAATATCCAGCAATAATCCTCCCTTGTTTTCTCTGCCCAACATAGAGCTCCCATGCAGATAGCAGAGCCTGCTTTATACATTTAAGAACCATTTTATGCAATTGCTAATTGTATGAATGATGTCACATCCACTTTCTTCTACTAAAAATAACAGAGCACAGGAGACAGATAGTGTATTTTCAGTATTTGCTTACTTGCAGATGTATAACCAGTATATAAGAACAGGCAAAGAAGATTTCCTACTGGGCAGCAGATTATCTGTTGCAGCATACTGCCCTTAACATTTTATTAAGTTTTAGCTGTTGTAAAAAAAATGGTTTAATACAATGTTGCATAATTTGTGTGGTCTGTGGTTTCATTTTAAAAAAATACTTTTTTGTACTATTGGTTATTGTAATATGCCAACATTGTGTTCTGTTTTGTAGACTGAAACAAACATCTTTTTTGCAATTCCACATCAGACACCATATAAAGAGCTACCATCCACAATGCCTTAACTTCCACTGGCTCACACCTCACTTACTGTTTCTGCTTCTTCATAGAGCTCACACAGCGACACAGAAACCTCCTGCTGTCCTGAATCCTATCCAAATCCTTTCCAGAGCCTTAACAAGTGTGTCATTCAGAAATCAGGCAAGGAGATGTTTCCAGAGGCCACTTCTAAACTGTAGCCTTCATGTCATTCTTTGAGGGCGCACTGGTTGATCACTGGGGAGAATAACACACCTAAATAAAGTTAACTTTCTCTGTTTTGATGACCACATTAACATTTGATGAAAAGGAATGTGCTTTGTGCTTTCTTGTTGTGTGCCTTCAAGTCATTTCTGACTTATGGTGACTCTATCTCAGGGTTTTCTTGGCAAGGTTTGTTCAGAGAAGGATTGCCATTGCCCTCCTCCAAGGCTTCCTCTGAGAGTGGGTGTGACTTGACCAACATCATCCAGTGGATTTCCATGGCTGAGCAGGGGTTTGAACATTGCTCCCCAGAGTCCTAGTCTATAGGACTGCATTAAGGTTCTCGTAGGCCCTAGGCACTGTTGTATTCAACTCCCTGCCGCCACTAGGGATGTGGTCCTAAAATTTTTGTAGGTCCTGGGCACCGGACCTAAAATGCCTGATGAATAGGGCAGCCCTGCTAGTCCAGTATTCAAAGCACCACATTATGCTGTCTCCTGAGCCTTTGCTAAAGTTTTTGAGACACCTGGGTTTCCCTTATGTCTTTTTACATTAACAGACTCGTGAGAAGCAGGATACAGGAGTAGGAAAGAGAAAGATCTCTTTCCACGAGAAAGAAGTCCAGAGGCAAGCTGGATCTGTACTGTTTCCTCTTCATGGTCAAAGTTCTGCCCTCAGTCACAGCCACTCTTTCCCCACATGCTTTCCTGCAATCTGTCTTCTCCCACACCTACTTCTGCAGCTGCTCTGCTATAAACAATTGCTTTTAAGGCAGGAAGAGAGAGGAGGACACTTCAAATATATATATATGTGCGCATGCGTGCGCACACGCGCACACACACCTGTGGATTGTCACTAGCAGAACTTGGAGGAAGCTACTTGTATGGGAGAGCTGAGCTTAGTCTCTGCTGGGAGTATAACACCCACAGTGTGGAGAATGGAATAGCTTTTAGAGAACAGTAGGGGAGCAGAGCAACTTCTTGCTTCATTAGCAATACGTAACTGAACGAAGCAACAGGACATATGTATTGCTAATGAAGCAGAAGTTGCTCTGCTCCCCTACTGTTCTCTAAAAGCTATTCCATTCTCCACACTGTGGGTGTTATACTCCCCTGAGCAGAGACTAAGCTCAGCTCTCCATACAAGTAGCTTCCTCCAAGTTCTGCTAGTGACAATCCACAGGTGTGTGTGCGCGTGTGCGCACGCATGCGCACATATATATATATTTGAAGTGTCCTCCTCTCTCTTCCTGCCTTAAAAGCAATTGTTTATAGCAGAGCAGCTGCAGAAGTCAGTGTGGGAGAGAACAAGATTGCAGGAAAGCATGTGGGGAAAGAGTGGCTGTGACTGAGGGGCAGAAACTTCATCATGAAGAGGAAACAGTACAGATCCAGCTTGCCCACTTTCTGACTTGTTTTCTCTCGTGGAAAGAGATCTTTCTCTTTCCTACTCCTCTATCCTGCTTCTCACAGTTGCTTGTTAATGTAAAAAGACATAAGGGAAACCCAGGTGTCTCAAAAGAAACTTTTAGCAAAGGCTCAGGAGACAGCATAATGTGGTGCTTTGAATACTGGACTAGGGCTGCCCATTCATCAGGCATTTTAGGTCCGGTGCCCAGGACCTACAAAAATTTTAGGACCACATCCCTAGTGGCGAGGCAAGGCAGGGAGTTGAATACAACAGTGCCTAGGGCCTACGAGACCCTTAATGCAGTCCTATAGACTAGGACTCTGGGGAGCAATGTTCAAACCCCTGCTCAGCCATGGAAATCCACTGGATGATGTTGGTCAAGTCACACCCACTCTCAGAGGAAGCCTTGGAGGAGGGCAATGGACCCTTCTGGCAGCAAACCTTGCCAAAGAAAACCCTGAGATAGAGTCACCATAAGTCAGAAATGACTTGAAGGCACACAACAAGAAAGCACAAAGCACATTCCTTTTCATCAAATGTTAATGTGGTCATCAAAACAGAGAAAGTTAACTTTATTTAGGTGTGTTATTCTCCCCAGTGATCAACCAGTGCGCCTCTAAGAATGACATGAAGGCTACAGTTTAGAAGTGGCCTCTGGAAACATCTCCTTGCCTGATTTCTGAATGACACACTTGTTAAGGCTCTGGAAAGGGGTTAGCAATACAGTTCAGGACAGCAGGAGGTCTCTGTGTCGCTGTGTGAGCTCTATGAAGAAGCAGAAACAGTAAGTGAGGTGTGAGCCAGTGGAAGTTAAGGCATTGTGGATGGTAGCTCTTTATATGGTGTCTGATGTGGAATTGCAAAAAAGATGTTTGTTTCAGTCTACAAAACAGAACACAATGTTGGCATATTACAATAACCAATAGTACAAAAAAGTATTTTTTTAAAATCTGAAACCACAGAAAGCCACACAAATTATGCAACATTGTATTAAACCATTTTTTTTACAACAGCTAAAACTTAATAAAATGTTAAGGAGCAGTATGTCTGCAACAGATAATCTGCTGCCCAGTAGGAAATCTTCTTTGCCTGTTCTTCTTATATACTGGTTATACATCTGCAAGTAAGCAAATACTGAAAATACACTATCTGTCTCCTGTGCTCTGTTATTTTTGAGTCAAAGTGGATGTGACATCATTCATACAATTAGCAATTGCATGAATGGTTCTTAAATGTATAAAGCAGGCTCTGCTATCTGCATGGGAGCTCTATGTTGGGCAGAGAAAACAAGGGAGGATTCTGCTGATATTTAGGCATAAGGTAAAGACCTGGACTACAATGCTCTTCCTTTCTGTGGGCCTGATTCAGATCTTGACCTTGTGCCTCCTATTTGTAAGCAGCACTGATGTGAGGCTTTCTTAAAGGTGGAGGGTCCTCTCAACCCAGACTGGGACCACAGTGAGGGCTAATAGTTAAAAGCCAGTCCTGCTGCAAGGATCTAAATCTAGTCTATTTATTTGAGAAAAACTGTGCAACTGCAAATAGTATGAATCCTGTTTTTTCCACTTCAGCCATAAAGTAGCCTCAATCTATCAAGTTGTCCTGTCCAATCCATCCAAGCCATTGCCTTTTAGCTGGTAGTGGAGACAGGCAGTTGTAGTCCAATGTATTTAGAGGCTCCATACTGCAATAAATACAGTTCCAATAAACATATTGGAAAGTACAAAATCAAGACCAATCAGTATTGTCCCTTAGCGTTTTCTATTGCTAGGTGAACTGAGGAGACAAAACATTATGGTATCTTTCTTCTTCTTTTCTTTTATAGCTGATTTATTTGCTGACTTTTCTTAACCCTATGTCTTAAGCAGTTCTTTTAATGGAAAGGGGGACTTTTTCTTTTTCAAAAAAAAAATACATTAGATTTGCTGGGATTTGCTTCTGAGTCAGTCATCTCCAAGACTGTGCTACATGAAAAAAATAGGAGTGTGACTGGTACAGGAATTGCAAACTCTGCCTCTTGCTAAACATGAAGACTCACTAAAGCCTGCTAAATATTCTGCCCCAAAATGTGCCATGATACAATTGCACTGCATAAGCAGAGACAGTGGCTATACTAGCTCTTTGCTTTAACCTGCTGATGGCTGCAACCTATGCACCTTTCCTATACTGACAATTTCTTATGCTACCCATCAATCTCAACCTGCACCAGCTTTTTTTTGCCCTCTCAGGAGGCATCAAGGTCCACAGGAAAGCCAGTGCCAATCCCAGATGCCACCTTTGTCATCCTAGCACAGAATGAAAGCCACTTCTATCTTCCAGTCTTTTTCTCTGGTGGATAAATCAAGTCATTCCACTGTTCAGCCAGCCCCAGACTGGCCTCAGTGGAGCAAGGGACAGATGAAAGACAATTAATTAAAAATATGATCCAGCTTGTCCTCCTCCTCCTCCTCCTCCTCCTCCTCCTCCTCCTCCTCCTCTATTTCAACTGGAGAATGACAAAAATCTTTGCTTAGCAGCCACAACAGTGTATTGCCCAGTCACTGGCTGTGCCACATGTAGCACCACCCATCCATTATGAAACAACAGTCCCAAGAAGGGTGGGAAGGATAGACAACCCATTGTAATGCAAATGGAGATGGGGGTTAGGGGAGTATACAGAAGGTCTACAAACAATGCTGGGATCTGTAAACCACTGAGATTATATCTTTCCTGCCTGGGAGGGTACAGGGAGGGAGTTAATGTAAGCATATGGAGCTCCTGCAACTGGGGATACAGACTCCCTCATACTAGGCAGCACATGGCTTTGCAACCCCATACATGCAATAGGGAGCTGAAAGCAACCTACCCATGCTTACAGAAGGGGCAGGGGCTGGATCTTACTCTCCATGTTTAGAGGCAGAAGCCACACTCGCCTCCAGCTGGATGACCCTTAACAGGATATTCAAGAGCCTGTTAACCACATTAATCGATGCAGGTTGGGAGAGGGGGAAGAGATGGGGTGATATGGGGAGCTTGTTAGAAGGTCGCGGAAGATACATGCCTGCCATTTCTATGCTCCTGCACAAATACAGGAATGTTGTGTTCTTGTGTCAGGGAAAACTCCTCAATCAGCTTTTTGACTGCATCAGGTATGTAAGGTTAGATATGAACAGGGGTGCCGCCAGGGCAAGACCCCAGCAAAGGATGGAGTCACAGTGCTTTGCAGGTAATGGTTAGCATGGAAAAGAACTGCCACTAGCTCACAATTTTGGGAACCCACAGACAAGATGACTTCACTGGTGCTCCCTCTCTTTCACATCTCCACTGCCTGTTAGCCTATCCTTCCCCTCTGGGTTTCCATCCTAGGCAGAACTGTTACTCCTTGCTCCTATTTTTGTTGCTGCTGGCACATTTTGAGAAGGAAATGAGCAGAAACAATTCCAAAGACAGGGACAGCCAGACAGTTCTGAGAGTCAGTACAGTGCAATAAGCCCCTAGCAGGTGTCTACTGATGCCAAACTCTGACAACAGCCTCCCAAAAAATTAAACTCCTAATGGGCCAAAGTTTCTGCCATATTCTCTAATTGTAAATCTATCAATTTTCTTCCTGGTAATTTCATATTACACATGGCATTCCATGGATTACTGAGTTAAAATGAAGCAGGATAGTAAATCTGCCCCCCCTCCATCTCAGAGACTTTGGTGTTACCTACACCCAGAGATAAGCCCTATTCCTTAGCTGTTTTTGCCAAAGACCCTCCGAGCCCAGCTATTCACATTCAAATTACCCCATGGATGATTGTTTTCTTAGGAAGCACTCAGAATTTAACATGCGTTACAGCTGTCAATCTGACACTAAGCCTATTCTTTTCCATTTGTATCAAACTTCTGACATAAGATACACAAATTGCATATGCCCGAAGACATTGGACTTTTCTACCTGGTGGCCAATGCAACATAGTGTACAACTTAGTGGCAACAGAATTTAAGACGTCATTGTGTAAAATACAGCAATAAACAAGAAAAATGTTGTTAATCGCTTCAAAAGCAGGCAAGGAAAAGGCTAGATGATTAGCTGACAAAGTTTGAATGGAAGGAGAATAGTAGTTTTCGCTGGAAGGAGAATAAAAACATGGCAGCATCATTACTGCAGAACAGAGCTTTCCAAACTGTGTATTGTGACATGTTAGGTGTGCCGCTGCCCTGGGCCAAGAAAGACCCTGGCAAGGGCGGTAGTTAGTTAATTTAACCTCTGGTTTTCTAGTAACTAACCCATTATAAGACATATAAGAGATAAGGAAACATACATAAACTGTAATAACAAAACGTATGGGGACACAAACATATCCCATGAAAACCTTTCATTCATATTTTTAAAAAAATATGCTTTATGATGTATTTATTTATAATACATAAAACTGAATGACGGTGTCACAAAATGATGCATGTCTAAAAAGTGTGTCACCAACATGAAAAGTTTAGACAGCTCTGCTGCAGAAAATACTGTTCAGATATTCATGACACTTATTAAGTACTGGTGTATTTACTTGGCATTGCCCGGGGGTTTTATTTTCCTCTTAAGAACTCACCAAACTGTTTTCTCCATTTCCTGTAACTTTGCTTCATATATCCCAATGCAATCTGTATTCAGAGTTATTTACACACACAGTATGGGTTCCTGAGGGAGTACACTTTGTCTTCCTTGCTTCTAGGCCTCGTGTCCATAGCAACCGCCCTATTTCTTGTACCTGTAATTTCCCCCCATATTCCCCAATTCAATCTTTATTCAGAGTTGTTAACATTCAGAGGTTGGGTTCCTGAAGGGAATACACTGTCTTCCTTGCTGCTAGGCCTCATCTCCACAGCAACCAGCTTATTCCAGTACCTAAAATTTATCCCCATATTCCCCAATCCAATCTGCATTTGTAGTTGTTAACATACAGAGGTTGGGTTCCTGCAGGAATACACTGTCCTTCTCCTTGCTGCTAAGCCTTGTCTCCATAGCAACCGGCCTATTCTAGTACCCTAGCTTTTCCCTATAGTCCCCAATCCAATCTGTGTTGTCTGGTGATGTTGATGTACTTTTTTTTTTTTTGGCTTCCTGTTGCATTTGTGCAATGCCTTTATATTTTTCTGAAGCATTTTTTGTTTTGATTTTCAACTTTACATTCTATATATGAACCCATACAATCTACTGTGTGAGGCAAGAAGACCTTGTAACTACAGCCATTTCTGCACTACACTGTTATAGTCTTATTATTCTACTTCCAATATCCTGTGGAATTCTGGGTTTGTAGTTCACTGAGGCCAAAGACCTCTCTGGCTGAGAGTCTTAAATGCCCCTCTTTAAACTACAAATCCCAGGTTTCCACAGGATGTTGAAAGTGGAATAATAGCACTATGACAATGTAGTGTGGAAATTGACTATGTTGTGTATGTCACTTTAATTTTTCTCACATATGGCTCCTAAATGTTTTCTGGCATCCTTATTTATGGTAGGCCTCATCTCCATAGCAACCAGCCTGAGGCCCAATAGCTCTCAGCTGAGAATTCTAAAGGCCCCTCCCTAAACTGCCAACTACAGGATTTCACAGAATCTTCACAGCCTGTCAATCATATGAGGTCTTCTCGCCTCACTCAGCCAATCGTATGAGGTCTTCGCCTGCCTGATCAAATAGATACAAACTCACAGACAAACAGTGACTTTTATATAGTAGATTTCAATGTGAGACTATTGATCTTCTATTAAAATACACAACTTGGGCCATTTCCGCACTAGAATGTTATAGCGTTATCATTGCACTTGGACCGTCCTGGGGTTTGGCAGGTTTGGGAGGGGCTGGCTGGCCCCTCCCAAACCTGCAAACCCCAGGATTCCATAGGATGTTGCAAGTTGAATCATAGCGCTATAACAGTCTAGTGCGGAAATGGCCTTGGTTACTACAATCAGCCTCCTTATTGGACAATCAAAAAGCAGACATGTTACACCAAATAGTCTGATGTAGGTTTTAGATAAAATGACGGAAAAACATTTAACAAAAGCTAAAATTATTACATGCATCAAGAAACAAGGTCCATTGTGGAATAATCACTGTGGCTTTTCATAAATGTCAACTCACCAGTCTTTTGCAGCTCTTTGAGAGTTTCCACAGTGATGTGGACAGGACTGATTCCGATGGTACAAACTTTGATTTCCACCAAAAGTTACTGAGTAAATTTAGCAATCATTAAGAGAACTTACTCTCCAATGGATTAATAACTGGTTAAACAACAGGAAGCAGAGAGAAGGAAGGCATGGACAGTTCTTAAAGCAGGGGTGAAGATATTTTTGACTGCAACCCTAGAAGCCCAAGACACGCAGCCTATGGTGAAGAATGTTGGGGACTGTGACACACAACATCTGGAGATCTGCATGATTACTACCCTGCTTCTCTAAACCATTTCTTGCTGCCAAGTCTGATCACAGAATTATCTGAAGCCAAGTTTATAGGCCAGCTAAATCAGATACGAGGACTGTATAGTGCTCCAGTTGCTGCTAAATGCCAACACCTGTGATTACTCTCTGTTTGCTATGCTAGCCGGGGCTAACAGGAGCTCGTGTCCAACAGCACCTGGAGGAGCATATGTTCCCCCTCACTACACTAAATTATTCAAGAGCATAAAAACCCATGTAGACTTGGTCCAAAGGGATATCTCCAAATCTGGAGGAGGAACACGATGGCAAATGATGCTCAATATCATCAAGTATAAAATGGGACATATGGTAGGGCGGAAACATCCTCAAGTCCCATAAATATTGAGGTGCTGAACTGTGCCTCATGCGCTTCTTTTAAAATGTTTGAATAGTCCTGTATCAAGTTCAAGTTTATTGCATTTTAGCAGCCAGCCATTGCACAAAAATGAAAAAAATAAGATTAGATAAAATGAAAAAGGATAATCCAGCCAATTTACATGTAACACATAATCAACAACAAATAAATCATTTTCCATACCCCTCCTTGTTCTTTATGGCACGTAATTGTAAGGCCCTAACTAGAAATTTAGATGTTCTGAAAGACACATATTTCACAGTATCAGATAGCAGAAAACAAACTTTCGCGAAGGAGGAATTTCCCTTAAAAGACTTCAATAAAGGAAAAATATACTTGCTCCTAAGATCATTATAAATAGGGCACTTAAGTAGAACATGAATTAAATCTTCTATTGAAACAGAGTTGCAAGCACATACTCTGTCCTTCATAGGAACATTATTGTACCTGCCCATCCTAATTGCCAGTGGGAGAACATTCAATCTAGCATGCAGAAAGGCTAACTTCATTTTAAAAGTTGGAAGATCAACCAGATAATGAGGAAGGGGTGAGTTTAGCGGAATGTAAAAAACAAAAAATGTATTAGATTGGCAGGACTTAATCTCAGTCATCTGGGGATTGCATTGCTATATCCTTGAGTCTTTGGAGTATAAGTAATTTTGCTTTATCATACCCTTGAGTCAGAAAAAAAGGAACAAGAGATAATCCCAAATTCATCACAACCAATTGCATTTTATGCATCCATGAATTTGGACCAGGCTCTTCGAGGACATCAAAAGGAGCTCAGATACTCGCTTAAAAATAATTTTCAACCAGAAAAGGAGGGCTAATCTAAGAGCCTCTGTTTTAATTGGCATTATATCTAACTCTGCACGGAGCAATGCTAATTTTGTGGAAATGGGAACTGCCACGAGTCTGCGCAGAAATTTATTTTGTGCTCTCTCTAATATATCTAAATTGGCCAGAGCCCACAGTGGTGCTCCAAACAGCAGTTTAGGCAAGACTCTGAGCCTGTAGAGTTCTAAAGTGGGTTGAATCATATTGCCCCCTTTTGTGCGATAGAATCTTAATAATCCATTTAATGTTCTTTCAGCTAACAGGGTACTTGATTGAACCTGTGAAGACCAATTACCAGTTGAATGAAAGACCACACCAAGATATTTAAAGGAGGGGACTTGTTCCAAATTATTCTCGTCAAGTAGCCAGTTATAAATTTTTTTGATTTGCCAAATACCATCACTTTTGTTTTTTGGTAGTTGATGGAAAGTTGTTCATTCTTACAGATAAGAACTAAACCGATTCAACAATCTACGCAGGCCTACTTGAGTATAGGAAATCAGGATAGCATCATCTGCATACAATAGGATCGAATATTTCTCATTTCCAATTTTAACTGGAAAAATTGGTCACCTTTTAAGAACTCAACCACATCGTTTATAAATAAGTTGAAAAGAAGGGGAGCAAGCAGACACCCTTGTCTTACTCCTTTAGAGACAGGTATTGAGTCTGACAGGTGTGTACCATCAACTCTGACTTTCAAGGATGTGTTTGAATAAAGAGATATTATACATTTTAGAAGATTCTTATCAATACCCATAGTTTGTAATTTAACCCAAAGACGTTCCCGTGAAATAGAGTCAAAAGCAGCCTTCAAATCAATGAATGCTACAAAAATATGCTTTACAGTTCCTGCCAGATATTTATCAACAACATATTTCAACATAAAACAATTATCCAAAGTTGATCTGCCTGAACAATCCTTCAATGTATCTAGAAGAGACCTGGCATAAATTTTCCCAGAAACATCCAAGAGACTAATGGGCCTATAATTTCCTGGATCATTTCTAGGACCCTTTTTATAGATTGGAACTACAATAGCAGATGACCAATTAAGGTGGTGTAACTCCTACATTATTAATTAAAGAAAATAATGAGGCAAAAATTGGAGCCCACCAGTCTGAAAATGCAATATAAAAGTCTGATGGAAGGCCATCTTCACCAGGTGCTTTACCTTTCTTTAGTCTTAGTATTAATGAATTAGCCCTATCTATAGAAATATTTTCCCAGCTATGTTCCCATCTAGGTCCAGTATAGTCCGGGGGAATAAACTTAAGATGGTCTGGATCATTAAATAACTTTCCAAAATAGCTTTCCCAGTTGTTTTTAGAAATAGTTCCTTCTAAAATTGGAGATGACCTTTTTTGAGCTTTACAATTGTATCCCAGAATTTCGATGGATTCTTTTGCAGGAGTGCTAGGCTTAGTTCCTTCCACTGTTCCCTGTAATATATCCTTTTAGGGGGGTGGGTCCCCCCTTTTCAAAGGAAAAATTTTTTTCCCAAAATTGTAAAGGGGGAAAAATTCCAAGGGTTTAAATTGGGGAAAACAATTTTAATTTAAAAATTGTGAAAAGCCCCCCTTTCCCCCCAAATAAAAAATTTCCAGGGAGTTAGAAAAAGGGGCCCCCCCCCTTTAATTTTGGGGGCAGGAAAAAAATTAAAACCTTTTTTTGTTTCCCCCTTGATCATAAACAAGATTGGGCGTCTTAAGAGAAAGGCTAACTGTGATGAGTAGGGAAAAATTTGGGGATTTAGTTTAAGTCCTAGGGAACAGAAGATTTGATAATGTTTGAATCCCCCCCAAATGAAATACCTTTTTCTAGTCAAGCACTAAACAACAGCGAATTGGTTAGAGATGAGGAAATTGGAGTTTTATGAATCAAGAAAGGGGGGACTTGAATTATTTGAGATATACTTTAAAAATACTTTGTAACCCTTATTTACAAATAAATGGGTAAGTGGTAATTTTAAAGGAAACCAATAAAATCCAGGTTTTGACACAACAATGCAATAATTTTTTAAATTGGTTTTCCTTTTTTGTCCGGGAAAAATTTAGCGGGTAAAAGGAAAGAAAAACTAAAAAAATTGGTTTTTCTAGATTATATCAAGAAATTTTTAGGTTTTTCCCCAAAAAACCTGGCAAAAACATGATTTTTGGTTTTGGATTTTGTGGCCTACTCAAAAACCACTTTCTTCTTCTAAAGGTTAGCCGGTGGGGGGCCTGGCTTATTGATATCCATTTCTCTTTAAAGTTTCAGTTTTTTCCTCTTAAAGGATTAGCCCCAATGCCCAGGGGCCGTTTTTATTAAAAATGTACACCACTCTTATTTTTTTTGTTAACATCTATGCCCCCCCGCACCTCACCATATTATGATCCAAAATTTTTGGTTAAATTAAAGAATATCTATCCCAAATTGAATTGAATTTCCCCTTTGGATTGGTAAATTTTGGGACTTTTAAAGACCGGCATATTAACCAAAAATTTCTAGGGTTTTGGAGGCCCAACTGAGTTGTGGGAAGGTTTGGAAATTGGGAAAATTTAAAAAAAAAGAAGGGTTAATGATTTTGGCCGCATTTTTTTTCTTTTCTGACAAAACTAAATTACTTTAAAAAAATGGTTCCCATCTTGGGTAATTTGGGGGGTTTTTTAAAAAATAACTCTAGAGCAAATACAGTTGACTATGTGTTAATTTCACATGAGCATCACCCCTTTTTCCTTTCTTTTACAGTTGATCCAGTTGTTTGGGAGTGATCACCAGCCACTTGATTTTTCCTTTTGGGGTTTTTTAGGTTCCGTTAAAATACTGCTCCCCCCAACTGAACAAGCCCAAAAACCCCTGAAAAGGATCAAAGGAATCCCCTTTGCAAAAGAATTTCAACAAATTACTCTGAGGAATTTTTGAAATTTAAAGGGAAAAATCTGATTCAAGCATCCCAAAATTAACCAAAAGGGTGTATTTAAAATTAACAAACTCCTCAGGGCCCCCCTTTTTAAAAAAAATTTTCCCACTCAGAAAATTGTCAAACCAAAAGCAATAATGCTTGGTTTGACAAAGGCTGGGAAACTAAAAAGGCAAATGGGAAAAGCCATCAAAATTTTTCGGTCCCCCTAACTACTGGGAAAATTTCCCCCAATTTCAAAATTTGAAAAAATATAAAAGGTTAATTAGTGAGAAAAAAAAGGGTATATTACAGGGAACAGTGGAAGGAGACTAAACCTAACATCCCAAAAGAATCCCTGAAATTTTTGGGATACAATTGCAAACTTAAAAAAGGTCATCTCCAATTTTTGAAGGAACTATTTCTAAAAACAACTAAAGCCATTTTGGAAAGTTTTTTAAGATCCAGA